>JAOTRH010249059.1:0-40187 GCA_034768845.1 Heliamphora exappendiculata | reverse complement strand
TATAAATGAAGAAGTGTATGTTGAACAACCACCTGATTTTGAAGATCACATTTATCCAAACCATGTTTTCAAATTAATAAAAACTTTGTATGGTTTAAAACAAGCTCCTCGAGCTTGGCATGAAAGGTTAAGTAATTTCTTATTAGAAAATAATTTTATTAGAGGAAAATTTGACACAACTTTATTCACAAAAATCAACAAAGAAGACATGCTTATTGTACAAATTTACGTAGATGATTTCATATTTGGTGCCACTAATGAGATTTTGTGTAAGAAATCTGCTACTTGCAAGCAAAAAGAATTTGAGATGAGCATGATGAGAAAGCTTTCATTTTTTATTGGATTACAAATCAAGCAAGCAAAGAATAGAACTTTCATCAACCAATCGAAATATATACGTGAGCTGCTCAAGCGCTTCCAAATGGAGAATGGAAAAGTTTTGGGAACTCCAATGAGTCCCTCAACTAAACTTGACAAAGACGAGCAAGGGAAATCGGTAGACACTAAGATGTGAATTTAGGATACCATAATCGAAATATTTAGTGTATGTATGTGTGTACGTTATCAAGTATGTCCTAAAGAATCACATCTAATTGCTGTAAAAAAAAATTTAAGGTATTTGGTTGGCACATTAGATATACGATTATGGTATCCTAAATTCACATCTTTTGAAATGATAAGTTATTCTGATGCGGACTTTGCTGATTGCACAATAGACCACAAAAGCAGTAGTGGCACATGTCATTTGTTAGAAAAATCGCTTGTATCTTGGTTGTCAAAGAAACAAAACTCTGTAATTTTATCTATCACTGAAGCCGAATGTGGCTGCGGGTAATTGTTGCGCACAAATTTTGTATATGAAACAACAACTCAATGATTTTAAATTAAAATACAATGTTGTGCCAATTAAGTGCGATGACACAAGTGCTATAAATATATCTAAAAATCCTATTTTGCATTCACGAACAAAACATATTGAAATTCGTTATCATTTTTTTCGTGATCATGTTCAAAAGGTGATATATTTTTGGAATTTGTGAGTACTAGTGAACAATTGGCGAATATTTTTACTAAACCCCTCAATGAAGATCGTTTTTATCATTATTAGACGAGAATTGGGATTAATGCATGTTCGTGAGGTTGTTTAAATCAAAAGTGATTTCAAAAAAAAATTAACTTGGTCCAATATCAATTTCTTTACTAAAATTGATTAATGCATGTTCATAAAGTGATTAAAATGCATATTCAATATCAATTGACTTAATTAGTATGTGCATAAACTCAAAATAATTATTGAGCCCCATTTTAAGAAGTTTTAAAGGCATTTCAATCTCAAAATTTTGCTGAAAACCAAGCACTGCCCAAAACACTTGGTCCAGTCAATTGAGGCCTAAATTCCAGTCGACCGAAGCTGTTTTTCTCAGTCCAGTCGGCCGAAGCTACCACTTCAGTTGACCGAACTGTCGGGTATTTGAAATCCTGGAAGCCGATCAGGTTTTTAAAACATTGTTATTTTTTTCGTAACTCTCGACTTCTCTCCTTAGGCAAAAAAACATCCTATTTTTTTTTACCAAGGGTCTCTATCTCTCTCCTCTCTCACATCATATCTCACTCTCAAAACCCTAGACTTTTCTTCTCTCAAATCCCTCACTCATGGCACCTAGGGTTAGAGGCGAAAAAGGGAAATCGATTGTTAGAGACGATCCCACCGATGACAATAAAAATTGGTTCTCCTCAAGCAAAGCTGAGATTCTCTACAAACATCATCTACAATCTCTTGAACCGATTTTTGGTAAGATTCTCAATATGCGATTCATCGATTCCTACTTTCCTCGTGTCATTCGTCTTTTTAATCACATTGGTTGGGGGCCCTACATTTTCCATCAACTGAAGGGTATGTATCCTCAAATTACAAAACTATTTTATGCAGATCTTGCTCAAGACCTTTCTCCAAATTCAAGAGATCGTTACATTCACTTCACCACTTATCTCTATGGAAAAACGTATAAATTTTCCGATAGGGACATAACCAATCTTTTTGGAATGGGAAGAGGAGATTTTAGGTGTCCACAAATCTCATCTCAATCATGGATCATGGCTTACGACGTTACTCCTGAAACATTTTTATCCTTAGTTATGATTGAACCCCCACTTAATTTTGCCCTTCTCCCGTCTTACTCCCAACTCACACTCGAGGCCAAAATTTTGCATCTCATCATTACATACAATGTACTGCCTCGTAGTGGATCTCGTAGATACATTTCTTATCTTGACTACTTTGTATTATGGTGCATTTACAAAGAAACATAACTTTGTAGCTTTATCTACCGCTGAAGCCGAATATGTGGCTGCGGGTAGTTGTTGCGCACAAATTTTGTATGCCTTGACCTTTCATCTCTCATATGTCAATGGATGCTTGCCAAAGAGAGCTCTAAACGCCATATTCTACCATATGGAGGTTTTTTCACACCTCTATTTGAATCTTTTGGCTTTGCCCGCTCTCCTTCTAATTTTTAACCACTAAAAAATACTAATTTTCTCACTGCCACCACTGTAAAACAAATGTGTTATAAACTTGAGAATGGCTAGTGGGTACCCAAACATCAAAGGCGTTCAAGATAGTGAAGAGGAAGCCGAGGCTGCTGCTTATGATGCTCCACCTACTTCTCCTCCAGCACCTCCACATGTTCCTACCACCACTACCGATGATGCTCCTGTCACCCGCTTCATTTTTAAAGAAATTGGTTCGCTCTTTTTCAAAACGCATTGACAAGAAGCTCGACAAAATTAGCTCTCGCCTTCGTCACCTTGAAGAGGCTGTGGGCGTATCTCCCTCTGCTACACCTTCACCCGCGGATGAGGGTGATAATGATGATGGTGATGGCGACGAAGATGATTCTGGCCCCACTTTTTGATCATGCCAAAAGGGGGAGAACTATGTGAGCAAAAAGGAAAGCTTGGAGAGCATTAGAGAGTCTTTTATTTATGGATCATGTACTAATGCTACTCTTATCTTGTTTTTGGATGCACTACATTTTATCATGCTACACTTTATCATGCTTTTTATTATGCTTGGATGCTTATTCTTATTATGCTTCTCATGGTTATTTTTGGTCTTGAATCGAACATCTATCTTGATTGTATGGCTTACCATTTGAATGTAATGAACTTCATATCTTTAAAATATGTGCATATGGAAAGGGGGAGTTTTTAAACTCTCAAAGATTATTACTCATGCATATTGTTAGGGGGAGCTTTTTTTTAGCTTTCCTACAATATTTTGCTTGTGTTTGTCTTTATCAAAAAGTGGTAGATTGTTGACCTAACAAGGCCTCAATAACCGATTTTGATGATAACAAACTTATGTATCTAATTGTGCAAATTGAGGTTGCTTACAGGACATACATGATTAGCACTAACCAAGATACAAAATAGAAGTCATGACCCATAAATTCAAATCAAGATCTTTGGCGACAAGTTTTTTGTGGAATCAAGACACTGAAGGATTGAAGAATGAAGAACAAGTTGTAATTCTTTTATTTAGAATCCTTTGTACATTCATTTTCTCTTGAGATTTTGCTTTGAAGCTCATAGGAATCCCAAAAACGATAAAAACATTTTTGCAAAAGAAATCATGATCAAACCTTTTTAGAAAATGAAAAATCTGGTTTTTCAATGCTTTAGTCGACTGAAGCAATATGGCCAGTCGACCGAACATGTTACCAAATACACGTTTTCAGATCTACACAAGTTCAGTCTATCAAACCTTGAGATTCCGTTGACCGAAGCTTGGTTCAGTCGACCGAATGAGTTTCTTTAGTCGACCGAACAGTTCAAATTTTAAATTTTTTTGAAAACGGCTAGTTTGAAAATTTCATATTTAGCCCAACGGCTAATTGATTTTTAGAGCCTATAAATAGAGGGTTTGAGCCATTGTTTTACTCACTCAATCCTCTCAAACATTCTCTCTTGTTTACTACATCTTTGCTATTTAATTCTTGAGTTCTTTTATACACATTTTGAGAGAAAAATCATTTAGTCATTCTCATTGAGCTTCATAGTTTTATTTCTTGAGAAGAGAGTTTAGAGCTATTATTGTTGTACTCATTTGCTCATTGAAGGAGCGTTCTTGTACACTTTCATACCATTCTTCCAGTTGGTTTGTATTTGAGAAAGGTGATTCTCAAAAGAGGCTAATCCGTCTACAAGGATTGTGTTAACTTGAGAAGGGTGCATTCTCAAGTAGAGATTATTCTGTTTAGACTAAGGAGAGAGGCTCCTCCGCCTATTGAAGGAGAGGTAGTGAAATTCTCATAACTGTTGGCTTGAGGCAATGATGTAGGCCGTTGTACCGAACCTTGTAAAAATTGTAGTATTCCTTTTTCTAGCTTGCTCTTTATTATATTGTTGTTTCTTTCACACACATGTGCACTTGAATATTTCATCATTTAACTTATCATTTGATTCATTTTTTTCTCAAAGTAATACTATTGTTCTTTAATCAAGACACTAAGTCTACTTGAAAATTAACAAAGCAAAAGAAAGTTGTTTAAACATATATTATATTTCGTTTCTTGCATTCATTATTTTTCATTGCTAGAAAGTTCTTGGAATAATTTTTTAAGGTGTTCTTGAAAGTTGAAAAGTATTAAACTTAAAAGTTACATTTGTATTGTTAATACATAAAGGAATTGACTCTAGATGATAAGAAGATTTTGGAACAATCACGCATATTTGCGAGTTAAAGTTGTGGTGTAATTAATTAATTAGAAGTGAACAAAAGTTTGCATCTTTCAAATTTTAAAATTGAAAAGGCTTTTAAGTTATTTATTTTCTCATTGGAAATATTGTTATATTCTTCGAGAAGTTATATTTGGAAAATATTTAGTCTTGAAAGCTATTAAATTGTTGTGCTTGTTCAAACAAAAAGTTTAATCTTTGTCCACATTTTGTTTTTGAATATTTCAACACAAAGTTTTGATTATAAATTTAAAACAAATTTGTTTGTGATATTCTTGAGAACTAAAAATCATACACTTGAATTTAATCTAAATTTTTTTTAAATTCTCAATTCACCCCCCCTCTTGGGATTACACACATAATATCAAACCGATGGTAGACCTTGGTACTCAACACTAACTTCCACACTATCCCCTTCACATTGAACCAAGATAGAATGTAACAAAGGCTTGGTCGAATCAACTTCCACACACACCCGAGCATCTGAGATGCGTTACTTTGTTTCTGTGGCCTTATCCAAATAGAGAGGGATACCAACTGCACTAGCTATTCTACTCAGACATACAGAATTTTAGAATTTGAGAGGAAGTTCATGAAATTTTACCCAAATAGGAATTTTAGAGAGAGCTTCTTTAGCAAGCTTCAGCCTTTTTTCCAACGACGCAGAATTAAGAGCCTTCCCGAGAAATGCAAAGGGCCCTTGTCCAAAATCTTCTCCATAGCTTTCATACTACAGAACTTAAAAATGTAGAAACCTTTGTCAGTATCGTAGACATCCACCAAATCCTCTTGCCCCCACAACACCCTACCTGTAGCTCTAACCAAACCAAAAGCTAGGTCTATATCTAAGAAATAGCCCACTAGGCATGGTTCCCAAGACTTGTTGTCGACCAAATCACCGGTAATTTCAATATTCTCAGGATGATTTGGGTCCTTTACTTCCACAAATTCAAGGTTAGAACTAGAAAAACTTTGGTTCATAAGCAAAGATGCCCAAGATTTTGGTTGAGGCAAATTCTCGAGCACCTTGCCTACATTTGCAGAATTTTTAGCAACCACATGCTCTTCATTCAGATAAGCTTGAGAAACCATCAGGGCCCAAGGCCTAGCAACCCCAACAACAGGCGCAACCCCTTGTTGGGCTAACTGCACCTGTTTCCACCTACCAAATCGAGCGCCTCCCCTAATCGGGGGACGCCTGCCTCCCCTGCCCCTAGAAGAAAAGGGGTACCTCTCAACTCCACTATTGAAGAAGACAGCTGGAGCCCCATTAACACCATTCGATACAGTACAGGGGAGAGGGTACGTACCTGAGGGTGAGGAACATGTGAGCTTTCCACAATGGAAATGCTCTAGGTGAGCTTCAATGTCCACAATCTGGTCTTTGCCGAGAGGGCTAAGCCGTAGCCGTGCATGGTTCAAAGCCCCAGCCGCGACCCTCTCGAAACCATGGAATTTCTTTGATGGAGTCTCACTGGTCGGATCTTGGAGCAGAGCACCATTTCGCAAAACAGTCGAGGAGGGACTTGCCACAGCTTCGTGCGCCACATTGGAAACCCTAACCTGCTCTGTAACCTTATCCCGTAAATTTTCCAGTGACCGTGCTCGAGGTTGCTGCGACGGACCCTCACATTGCGTTGAAACCCTACTTTGGTCTTGCTCCGTGAACATCTTCTGGTTAGTGATCTTCATTGACTACGGGTGTGAGAAATCAAGTGAACAAAACCCTAGCACAAGAGCGCCAGGATCAGCGCAAATAACTCACCTACAATCACACCATGATTCGCATCTAGTGCGTTCGTTCCCCTTCTTGATTCCTACATAGTTTGAGCATGGAGGTTTGGTTATTCTCTCAGCTTTATAGAGGTTCTTTGGCAAATCTTCTTAGGTGAGTAGGTCATTTCTTGGCTGAGGTTTGGAGCTTTTCGAGGAGCCGAGCTTCAGTAGGATTTTGTTATGTTGTGTTGGATGACCAGTTCCTTTTGCTAGATTGTCGTCTATGTTGGTATTTCCTATTCATGCGGGGGGTTGGGTTTTTTGTTAGGTCCCCCCATCGGTTCGGTGGGAGGTTGGGTTTTCTGTGTTGTAGGAGATTTTTCTACTGGTTACTCATGTAATTACCTGGGGTATGCCCCTTGAAAATTTGTATTTTTTTAATGTTATAATTAATTGCTCAAAATTTTTTTGTTCCTATTTGTGTAGAATTCCAAGGGCTTCTAGCTATTTGCGTCTCCTGCAAGGCCTTCGGGCATGATAATAGTAAGTGTTGCCATTTCGTGCAAAAGGCTAGTGTAGAGACCGCCAAGGTTCGAGCGGAGTGGATTGAAGTTGGTAACGATAAAGGTGAGTGTCTGGAAGATGTTGCAATGGAAAAGATTAAGCCTTTGTTAAAAAGTCAGCCGCGTGAAGTAATTATTGTGAAGGGTCCTTGTTTGGGGCTTCCCTCTTCCCAGCAAGTTGCCGTATGTGAACCAAAAGTGGAGAGACATCTATAGTGAGCAAAGACGAGATTATGCTACAGGAGGATAACGTAGAGGCTGCTGAGATGACTATTGAGGGTGGCACTGATGTGGATTTATCTACACTAGCTGAGATGGGTAAAAGGGTGAAAAAGGCGGGTGGAATGCCAGCTATAATTAAAGATCCCTCCTCTCATGTGGTTGTCTATAACTCCTTTTGAGCGCTTTTAGATGTGGAAAATTGTGAGGCTACGGATTTGTGGACCCCAATCGTAGGTAAGAATGAAGCCCCTCCATCTCCCTCTAGTCAGAAGGCGGGGAGTAAGCAGGCTAAGCATTCTAGTAGTAAGAAAAAGAAAAAACCCTCTCTTGGTTAGTTAAGTTGGTAGTTTTATCTTGGGGGTTGGTTAGTAGTTTTGCTTAGTTAGCATCTTCCCCCGCTTCCATGCGAGGGGTTATGTGGGTTTTTTGTTGTTGTTAGTTTCCTTGTTTTGCTTGGTAAGTGATGTATCTTCCTGGGGTATGCCCCTTCGAATCATGTACATTTTTTTTCATTTTATTACAATTAATTACAAAAAAAAACTCAAATTTTGACACATGGATATCCTAAATCAACGATTTAAGTACAATTAAGTGGAAAAACACAAAATAATATTAATAATGATAAAAATACCCCTTAGTGGCCGACCACATTGGAAAGGGTGCCAAAAAGTAGCTTTTTACTCTCTTTTTTGTTTAAAATGATGAGAAATGTATTAAATTAAGCATTATGATGATTTAATACTTGTTGAGCAAGTAATAAACATAATAATATGGTGTTATAGATTAACAAAAATAAACAAATTATTATTGAAGTTCATACACAACAAAATAAGTTAAAAAGTCAAATATTACCAAAATAGCTTAATTTGACTTAAAAGACTACATCTATTTAATCAATTGCAATAAAAACTATTATACTACATGGGAATACTATATTTATCATAAACATACTAAAATAAGAGATCTCAGTAGAAAAAGACATCCAAAAGATACATCAAATTAACTTTTAATGCATTTTTTGCACAATAAAGACACAAAACCAAGAAAAATCCCTTAATTGATGGGGGATCATATTTTTATTCCCCCAAATTGACCCTAGTCGAATTTGCCTTCCTTAAATTTGATTTTATTCTCTCAAAACTTGAACTAAATTAATGAGCCCATGTGAAAGAAAAGAAAAAGTACAAAAAATTAATTATTTTGTTCCCTAACTTTTTCTATATAAACTAAGCCCAACCACCTTCTTCCCCCTTGATATTTTGGTGGAGAGAGAGAGAGAGAGAGACCAGATTGTGAGTGTTCTTAAGGGTCCATAGAAGTTTGAAAGAAGAAAAATAAGAAGAAGAAGGGATCCAAGAAAGGGGTCTTTGGAGACTACAGTTCCAAAAGCCAAGTCCTACTAGTTTTCCACCATCTTTTGATCTCTCAAACAAACAAGTAAACCCTCTAAATCTTATGTCTAATATCCCTCAAGATATCCCTCAACACATGTCACACCCCAGTACAGACCCTAGTTGTAACAATTCGGTTTATAACGACCAGTGTAGCGATCCAACCAAAATCCTAGCATTAGGGACAATTAGTTGACAAGATCTTAGGTCGCTAGAAAGATGGTAACCCTAACTCGGCCCAAATACCCTAATTCGATCTGAAAACCCTAAAGAGCTCAAATGCTCAGAGGTAAAATCCAAACACTCAGAGAAGACTCCTAACATCCTAAATTAAGTAAATAACATGAAATATTAGATTAAAAATAAAAAATTTTCATAATTAGGATAAAATGACCATTTTGTCCATAATACAGTAAAAAGTCTTAAAATTTTAAAATTTAACCCATGGACACCCTAAATTAGATATTTAAATACAATTAAGTAATAAAAGATAAAATAACATCAAAAAATGAAAAAAATATGCCCTTAGTGGCTGGCCATATTGGAGTTTGTGCCCAAAAAATGACTTTTTTGCCCTTTAAAGCTTAAAAATAAGAAAATAATTGTATAAATTAAGCATTATTATGACCCAAGAATTTTTATAAAAGTAATATACATAATAATATAATAATATAAAGTCCCATCACGGCATTGACAATAAATTCCTGATGCGACAAAAATTTAAAGTCCCAACACGGCATTGACAATAAGTCCCTGAGGTGGCATGGCAATAATTTAAAATCTCAACACGGCATTGACAATAAGTCCCTGAGGCGGCAATAATATAAAGTCAATATAAACTCCCATCACGACATTGACAAGAAGTCCCTGAGGTGGCAATAATTTAAAGTCTCATCACGTCATTAACAATAAGTCCCTGAGGCGGCAATAATATAAAGTCAATATAAAGTCCCATCACGGCATTGACAATAAGTCCATGAGATGGCAAGAACATCAAGTCCCATCACGGCATTAACAATAAGTCCATGAAGTGGCAATAATGATATTAAGTCCATACAAGTACTAGAAATAAGTCCTAAAGTGGAACGCCTATTTTTATTTCTGGATACAAGTCAGGTTGGGCATCTGCATTGCATTCATCTGCATCTCGCACTCACACAATTGTTCTTATATATATGCTTACCCTATTGAAAAACTTAAATTGTCTGGCTCTTTGGCCTTAAATTGTATTGGGTATTATACGATATCTATTGTAGGAAATTTTTTTGTGAGTTTGTTAGATGGTTTAGAGAATTTGTTTCTGTATTTTGGCTCATGGAATTCTTGCCACAGGTGAGTGTAATGGGTTCTTTGAAAAAATCACCCCCGAAGAAGAAAACGAAATTGAAGAATAGAGTGAGTGGCCAGAGCTAGTGGACCCCGACAATGCTAGCTGAATAATTGACTTTTTATCTTTTGTTCTTTTTGTTCGGTTTCTACGAGCGTATGATAAATTTTTGTTGAATCTGTTAGAAAAACTGTTATCGTTATGTATTTTTAATCAGTTTCAAACTCTTAATTGTGTACTATTTATGATATTTAAAAATGAATGAAAGGCTAGAATATTCCTCTTACCTATACTTATGTATGTTCTGACGTGCTATGAGGACGGGGCGTCACAGTTGGTATCAGAGCTTAGGTTTAGTGAACCTTCAGGCATTGAGTTGTGAGAAATCACGCGTTCTGTCGTGTAGAAGCTCTATAGGGTGCGTTGTATTAATTATAATTATCATTTATATATTATAAGAACTAAAATCTACTACGTTTAAGTCCTATAGTGAGTCATGTTAAGGACGTCACCAGAATCATAAGCTATAGGGAATCTACATGCAAAGGACGTGTAAGAGCATCGAGATCGGAGATCGAAGATTCGTGAAAAGAGTTGTCTTATTTTAAGGGGGGTAGACGGGGGAGTATGCACTAGGAGAAGTTTTTTATATCACTTCGAGAACCACCGTTAGAATCCCATAACTTCATCCTTACAAGTTCTTTTATCGTTTACCCTAAACCCTTATATCAACTTTTATACGTAATTGAAGTTCATTGTGTACCCTTCCTTGTTATATCCTTAGTCCTCAACAGTACCGTCAGGTGTCATTCGTCGATAACCCTTATTCACCCAAGTCTTGTTGATAATCCTATCAGAAATTCAATCCTAGAAAACACCTTTTTCCTCAAGTTTTCACACCTCAATGATGACCGACCGGTATTTGCATTTGATTATCCTCTGATTGAAGCCAGCCTCCTTGAACTAATTCTTCTTTCATATAATTCGATATCAATTCTTTGTTAATTACCCGTTCCGAGCATTCGATAATGATAAAATCCTTGCCATCATTCATCTTCTCTCGATTCTGAATCTACACTATGTTGTAGTGATTTTTGTGAATTCCTTTGTACACTCTTGAAATCCTTACCAGGGAAGTAGACTTGGATACTTGAATTGAAGTACGTTAGGCCGACGTAACTTCAGTGCATTTATCTAGTTTAGCTACCCATTGCTTAACATCTCCTTTATCATAATCTAATCATACTAGGTTAGTTCCAAGGACATTTGTTTAGATATTGTTCACTGTCCTCCTCTTGCTTCACCTACATCTGAACCCCAAATAACCATTCAATTTGTTTCAATGATGACTGCCTTAACCGTGACCATTTATTTGACCTCATTCGACTTATCTTTTGAACCATTTGGGAATCCTCCATTGAATCTCGGTAAAAGATTTGTTCACCTTTCCTAAGCCATTGAAAACCTCAACCATGTATCAAGCAGTCGAAATCCTCGGCTAAATGTTCGACTACTCGCCGCCCAGGTAACCTCCCTTAAGACCTAGATCGATGAGAAATTTATTAGAGTTTAGCGCTTTCACGAGAAACTCATATCGTGCACATCCTTAGAAGAACCACCTAACACATCATCGAGTTGCAAAGTAGATCCCTACCTGGAGTTAAAGCACAAAATGTCAGCCAGCGTCATCGGTTAACGTATTTTGAAGATCAATAACCCGATAACAACAACTGTTAAGTAAAGGCTTATACAACATCTCTAACGGAGACCTACACGAAGGTTCCTATAGCCATCACTGATAAGGCTCGCATGGGAATCGCAAGAGTGTGGTACGCGGAAGTATAATGGAAATGCTTTGGAACTTGGAAGTAACGTGGGACTACACGGTCAAAATTTGATAGTTTTATCCATACCTATTCTGATTGAGCCCCTATGTGTTATGTGCCTTACTCTTTGTAATCGCTGTTTATACTCAAACTCAAATGATAAGAAATACAAATGAATAAGTTTTAAATTAATTTCACGAGATCCTAAAACTAAAAAAAAAAATAATAATAATAATTAAGACCTTAAAAAGAAGACTCACCAGCCACAACACCTTCCCTCTTTATTCAGATGGCAGGTAGAAGACCTATCCATCAACTGCCAGCAAATAGACCTATAAACGAAGAAGCGCTAGGGTTTACCCAGGTCTTGCTTGAGCTTGCAACCAGCATTAACCATCCTCACATCCGAGATAGGGCGTGATTCCTATTAGAACTCAGAAAACAACGAGCCCCTACATTCAAGGGAGGAGCTGAACCGAGAGTAGCCGAAGAATGGCTGAGAGCTGTCAAGAAATTATTCAACTCCATGGGAAAGCAAATCGATGCCAATTGAGTAGCTGCACACCTACTGGAAGGAGAAGCCGACTACTGGTGGTCTATGATAGACAACACCCGAGATGTGGCAGGTCTGACTTGGAATCAGTTTGAAGAAATATTTTTGGAAAAGTACTACCCATCTCCCTTCTGATAGGGACAAGTTAGAGAATTTCTAGAGTTAAGACAAAGTTCTATGTCAGTAACCCAGTACGCCAACTGCTTTAAAGAGCTGAGCCGATTTGTCATAACCCTCATATCGGATGAAGAATCAAGGGCTCGAAATATCGAGTGGGCCTAGAACCGTCTATCCGAACTAGGGTCATCTAATTACAGCTTTCGACTTACACTCAAGTAGTACAAGAAGCCCTATTGGCAGAAACAGACTTAGCTGACTCTAGAAGGATTTGGAATCAGAAGAAGATATGGGCATAAGTAGAGAATGACACTATTTTATGGTTTCAAGGAAAATGACATGAAACCCTGACACCGAGTGACGCAAAAGTGTGTCAATCAAGTAACTTCAACATAAGATTAAAAGAGATTATGTTAATAGAAGCTCTAGGGCAGCACCACGGAAGTAAGAAAGCTAAGACGAGAAGGCATAATGCTAGTAAATTATCTCCAACCCTTCACATGATGAAGTACGATACGAAATTTTGAGGAAAAAATTTGTTTAGGGGGGTAGTTTGTAAGACCCCGGTACAGACCCTAGATGTAACAACCTAGTTTATAACGACTAGTGTAGCGATCCAACCCAAATGCTTGCATTAGCGACAGTTAGTTGACAAGATCTTAGGTTACTAGAAGGATTGTAACCCTAACTCGACCCAAAAACCCTAATTTGATTCGAAAATTCTAAAGAGCTCAAATGCTCAGAGGTAAAATTATAAAACTCAGAGAATACTCCTAACATTCTAAAATAAGTAAATAACATGAAATATTAGATTAAAAATAAAAAATTCTCATAATTAGGATAAATTGACCATTTTGTTCATAGTACAGCAAAACTCTTAAAAATCTAAAATTTAACCGATGGACACCCTAAATCCAATATTTAAATACAATTAAATAATAAAAGACAAAATAACATCAAAAAATGACAAAAATGCCCTTAGTGGCCGGCCACATTGGAGTTTGTGCTCAAAAAGAGACTTTTTTGTCTTTTTAAGCTTTAAAATGAGAAAATAATTATATAAATTAAGCATTATTATGACCCAAGACTTTTTATACAAATAATATACATAATAATATAATAATATAAAGTCCCATCATGACATTGACAATAAGTCTATGGGGTAGCAATAATATAAAAGTCCCATCACAGTATTGACAATAAGTCCCTGAGGCGGCAATAATATAAAGTCAATAAAAGTCCCATCATGGCATTGATAATAAGTCCATGAGGAGGCAATAATATAAAGTCCCATCACGGTAATGATAATAAGTCCCTGAGGCGGCAATAATATAAAGTCAATACAAAGTCCCATCATGGCATTGACAATAAGTTCCTGAGGTGGCAATAACATAAAGTCCCGTCACGGCGTTGACAATAAGTCCCTGAGGTGGCAATAACGATATTAAGTCCATACAAGTAATAGAAATGAGTCCTAAAGTGGAACTCCTATTTTTATTTCTAGATACAAGTCGGGTTGGGCATCTACATTGCATTCATCTGCATCTCGCAGTTACACAATTGTTCTTATATATATGCTTACCCTGTTGAAAAAGTTAAATTGTTTGTCTCTTTCGCCTTAAATTGTATTAGGTATTATACGATATGTATTGTAAAATATTTTTTTGTGAGTTTGTTAGACGGTTTAGGAAAATTTGATTCTGAGCTTTGGCTAATGGCATTCGTGCCACAGGTGAGTGTGATGAGTTGTTTGAGAAAGTCACCCTCGAAGAAGAAGATGGAATTGAAGAATAGAGTGAGTGGCAGGAGCCAGCAGACCCCGACAATGCTAGCTGAAGAATTGAGTTTTTATCTTTTGTTATTTTTGTTCGGTTTCCACGAGCGCATTATAAATTTATGTTGAATCTGTTGGAGAAGCTGTAATCGTTATGCACTTTTAATCAGTTTTAAACTCTTAATGATGTACTATTTATGATATTTAAATATAAATAAATGGCTAGAATATTTCCCTTACCTATACTTATGTATGTTCTGACGTGCCCGGAGGACGGGGCGTCACAACACATTTCTTTAAACACTCTAAAAATTGAGAACCGAAAACAAATCGAAAAGGCGTTGTAGTTGGAAATTTTGGGCTGTTATGTTTATGGGTGATATGAGATGTTGTTGTATGTTATTATCTTTGAGTTTGATAACCTATAAGTGTCTTGGAGCCTTGATATTAATGTCTAAAACACAAGCATGCAAAGAAATAGAACAAAAACTTGACATATCATAACTAGGAGACTTGGACCCTAAGAGACTTGTAGGGGACATGTTGAACTAGAACATACGTAAGAATGGGCTCATTTGGAGTTGATCTGATACCCCAAACCCGAGACCATTTGAAGCATATTTTTTGTAAAATCTTGAGAAAAGTGCTAAACTATTTTTGCTTAAGAATGCTTAATTCACCCAATCACCTTAGGATTTGGCTTTGGTGCTAAATATAAAAGTTGTATAGAATATTTTAATCTAAATTGTCACGAAAATTCTATGTTAACGGTTGAGTCGTATTTTACTTGTTAGGCACAGAGGTTGTTGAACCCGGGGGTCCTGCTTAGCTTCCCGAGGGAGGCTCAGTTCATGCGCATATAATACAAGGTGAGAGTGCTTAGCCATTATATTAAACTTGAATTTATGTAAATGATGCATGAAAATGCTTTGAAGCACATGTTTTCAATTATGATCAGTTTAACGATCGCATGAGCCTGTTGTTTTCAAAAGTCATGATATTTTTAATTCAAGTGTGCTATCCATGATATTTTGAGCATCCATGATGCTATTATGAAAGTATGGTTAAAGTTGTGTGGCTGTTCCAAAGTGCTAAGTTACAAGGGTTTCTAGCCCTTTATACCATGTTATGGGAGGTTGCCCAACTATGGGTGTTATTTGTCCCTATTGGTTAGGCAATTATCAGTTTTAGGTCATACACAAGGACTAAAAAGTTAGTTTAAGGTCGTGAGGAGAACCGAAGGATCAAAAAGGGGAATTTTTAGGTCATATGAGGACCAATGAGTTAGATTAAGGTCATGAAGAGGACCAAAGATATTAGGGGCCGTTTTAGGTCATGCGAGGAGCTGATGAGTTAGTTTAAGGTCATGAGGAGGACCGGTTAGGTAATTATCAATTTTAGGTCATGACGAGGACTGAAGAGTCTTTGGGGGCAACCATAATGTTTAAAAGGGGCTGAAAAGGGTTTTTGGCTATATAGAACCAAGACGAGAGTTTTTCATACTCAAGGAAAAAGCTCAAAATGTGGGGCCATGAGGAAAAGTGGCGGCTGTTAGCTTCTATAAAGGTGGCCTACACTATTGTGCCTTAGGATATTGCCAGCCTGGATATAAAAACTCGTGATCGTGGGAAACGCTTGGGGAAACGTCACGGCTGTTAAAAAGAAAAGTGGCAGCTCGGGCTAAGTTGTTGCGGCCGTGACTTTTAAAGTGTTAGCCTAAGGGCTTTTTATTTAGATTTTGATAATTTTCATACATCATTTTTTAAGAATAAATTGATTTAAAAGGAAAATATTTAATATTTCAAAGAAGATAGTGTTAACACAAAATGACAAACGAGTTTACGCCTTTAAGCCATATGAGATGACTCATCTCTCGAATGGATTGACACTTAAGTATTCTTGAATGAGAATATTTTGTATTGAACTGAATTGATATTTGAGTCAACATTTTAAGACTAAGGATACTTGAAGATCTCAAGTGTGTTAACATCTTTGAACAAATGAGTTGACACCCTAACATATTCGTTGAAGATGTTTCAGGTATCAAAATATTGAGTCGACATAAATGGAATTTGAGTTGACACAAAACAGCAAAGTCTCTCAGTACTCAAAAAGAGTCAACACAAACTAGGATTGGTTCGACACTAAAGTGTTTCGTCACTATAGTTATCTGAAATCTTGAGTCGACAAAAATTGAAAACGAGTACACAAAAGTACCATGGCCGCTTGAAGAAATTTTGAGTCAACACAAAAGACCAATTGAGTCGACAGAAATTCACCGAGGGTTCCTACACTTTTCAGTGTTAACACCAAAGGAAAAATGAGTCAACACAAAAAGGACCCTCTAGAAAGCTAAAGAACAAATTGAGTTGACACCAAAACCATTAGTGTTGACATCGGTGTATTGGTGAGAAGAACGCAAAAATCGTGTCGATAGCACAAAAGATTTGAGTTGACCTAATCACTTGAAGAACCATACGCTAGACGTTTTGTGTCGACCCAATAGAAAATGTGTCGACACCTGCTACAAAAATTCAAATGTGCAGCAGACGTCAACGATTGGATTTTTTGCATTAAATGCCCACACCTAAATCCAACAGTCATGAAACCTCAAGAGCTTATATAAGGAGTTACTCATCAGCATTTAAAACATCTTTAGACCTATAATCACTATTGTATTACTTGGTTCAAAGTCAAAATCCTTCAAGTTGTCATTTATTGTTCATAACTCTAGCTCTTGTTTCTCATCTCTGTACTTCTTCATTTATTGCCAATCATCTTGTAAAGAGAGTGAGTGATACTCATCAAATCCTCCCATTTATTGTATTCAATGGTGAGTTATCCTTTGTCCTTTGAGTGAGTGGGTAAATCTTATCAAAAAAGAACTCAAGAGATTAGAAGAAAAATAAGGGTGTGTTTTTCGTAGGATCATGTTGAAGTTGTAAAAGGTTTTGAATGCACCCATAAGCATTCTGGTTTAGCAAAATTCTCAAGAGGAGTGTTGAGGAGTGGACGTAGGCTTGAAAGAAATCGAACTACTATAAATCTTGATTTCTTGTTCATTTTCTCTATCCCTAACCTGTTTAATATTTGCATTGTTTTATTCTTTGTTTATACTTACTATATTTGTTTGCAATATTAAAAGGTTTTTGTAAAAAATTTTAAAATTGTAATTTTCTTTTTAAGACCCAATTCACCCCCTCTTAGGTTGCCTAGAACTAACAATTAGTATCAGTGCTTGGGCTCTTATTTTTTACTTAATACTCTAAGAGTTTATATGGCAACCACTAGCATCGGACCTATCCAATCTGAAGGTCAGTTAACCAATAGACCTCCCTTGTTCAATGGAATAAACTACAATTATTGAAAGGCTAGAATGAGAATATATATTCAAGCCGTAGACTATGACCTTTGGAGGGTTATCATTAATGAATCCAAAAGACCCACCAAAACCGTTGAAGGAATAATAATTCCTAAACCAGAAACTAAACGGACCAAAACTGACATTAGAGAAATTCAGAAGAATGCTAAAGCCATGAATCTCCTATATTGGTCACATAACCCCAATGAGGTTAATAGGATCACTACATGCGACACTGCCAAGGAAATATGAGACAGACTTGAAGTTACCCGTAAGGGTACTAACCAAGTAAAGGAGTCCAAAATAAGCATGCTTGTTCACAAGTATGAATTATTCAAAATGAAGCGTGATGAAACCATTTCTGATATGTTTACTCGCTTTATTGATATTATTAATGGACTAAAATTTTTTGAAAAGATTTATTCTAATGAAGAAATGGTGAGAAAAATTCTTAGGTGCATGTCTAAGAACTGAGAAGCTAAGGTCACAGCTATCCAATAAGCTAAAGACCTCAACACTCTCAGCTTGGAGAAACTTCCTGGATCTCTCATGACTCATGAGATGAATATCATGATAGACGACAAGGATGACAACAAATAGAAAAAGGGCATCGCCTTCATGTCTTCAACTGATGACGAAGAATTTGATGAAGACTCCTCAAGAGATGAGAATGAAAATATGGCCCTTATCACAAAGAAGTTCAAATGGTTTCTTAGAAATAAGAAACAAGATGCAAAAAAATTCTTCAAGAAGGAAGGACACAAAGGCAAGCTTACCAAATATAAGGGCGATTTAAGCAAATTCAAAACTGATCACAAGAAAGATGAAATAATTTGCTATGAATGCAAAAAGTCTGGACATGTCAAGGCCAAATGACCTCAACTCAAGATGCAGTTCAAAATGGCTTTAAGAAGACTATGATAGTCGCATGAGGAGAGAGTGATGACAGCAACTCCGAGGATCAAAAAGAAGAAAACGAGGTTGCAAATCTATACCGCATGGCTAAGGAAGATAATGAGGTAACCCATGACTCTTTCTCTCTAGATGAATTACAAAGTTCATTTGAAGATTTTCATGAGAATTGAGAAAAATAGGTGCTAAGAACTCTATTTCGAAAAGGTTGGTTCTTTCCTCCTCAAGTGAAATTGAAATCTTGAAAAATGAAAAACTTGCTTTATCAAAACAGGTTTTTGTTTTGAAAGATGAAAAACAAGGTTTCGATTAAAAAGGTTGAAGACCTTACCAAAACTGTTTACAAGTTCACTCTTGAAAAGAACAACTTAGACAAATTTCTTGATATGCAAAAATGTGTTTTTGACAAAATCGAGATTGGTTATAAATCAAAGAGCAAACAAAAGTTCTTAAGCAATATTTTTGTCAAAGCATCTTCTAATCATACAAATGCTACCTATTTTCATCCAAATATCTAAGATCTTCCCCCACTTAACAGTGCAATCTTTGTGTGCAACGCAAGGTGCGATGCTAGGTGCGGAGCACCGTGTGTTTCCTTCGCCACTGCCGACCTACTAGCCGCCGCCGCCCTAGCTGTCCACCACCAACGGCGACCTCTCTGGTGTCTCCACCTACCTCCGACGTTGCTCCGGCTATCCTCTCTTGGTCGCAGCAGGTTTTGGTGATTCCCTAAGATGGAGGTTTCACCTGTAACATCCATAGCCGCCGGTTCTTTCTCTCTTGCAATTGACTCAAATGAGGTTCATTTGAAATCGAGGAGTGTTTCTCACCCTCAATCCAACCTTCACTCTGTCCAATCTCCACATCCGCGACTCTAAGTGACACCCATGGCCTCACCACAATCCTCTTTAGATTTCTGACCTTCTGTCCGTGGTACCCCTCTTAGTGCAAGAATTACTCGACAACCCAGCATTCCTCAATCGCATGTATTTCAGAGGACCCATCCGGATTTTCACACCACTATATCCTCTTCTCACACCACCCGATTCACGAAAACCCTAACTTTGTAACTGATGTCCCTAAATCGAATCATAGTCCTTCAACCTATTATGCTACTTCCATTTCCCCACCCAGTGACACTACGGTTAAGGCTGATGTGGCTGTAAATGGGGATTCTAACTCCTCCACATTTGGATCCTTTGCGCAAGCTACGGTCTCACACGTCCCAGACCCTCATCCAAACCTAGGTAAACCTAAAAAGTGGTCCTCCTTTTTTAAGGCTCAAGCCCCCTCAAACGTAATGAAACTTGAGCATTTTCCTGAGATGCTACGTGGTCAAAAAGTTGTTATGGAATTGGATGAATATGATGTTGACACTAACCTTGGAACAATTGTCTCATTAGGTACTTCCTAGATGGGAAAATGCCATACAATCTCCTGTGTGTTACAGTGAGGACCGTGTGGTAGGAGTATGCACCTGAATCGATTAAACAGATAGGTTCGTGTTTTTACTTTGAGTTCAAACATGAAACCACTAAGTTGAAAATTTTGGAAGGAGGGCCTTATTTCTTCTCCAAGCATTATTTGGTTCTGACAGAATGGAAGAGAATGTTGGTCCCCTCTACAACTCACCCATCTTCCATCCCAACGTGGGTTAAACTTCACAAACTCCCGTTGGAATGCTGGATTGCCTTAGGTTTTGGCAGGATTGCCAGTATTGTTGGCAGACCTATGCATGTTGATCAAGCCACAGCAACCAAGAAGAGGTTAGACTTTGCAAGGGTGTGTATTGAAATTTTTGCTGGGGATGAACTCCCTCATGAGGTGATAGTGAAGATCAATGGTGATGCGGTGGCTATCCAGGTGGAGTACCAGTGGATTCCCCCCACATACACAGCTTCTAAAGTGTTTGGCCACAAATGTAATCCTAAACCTTCTCCCACTAAAGGGGAGCAAGTAACTAGAGCTGAGAGTAAAGTGTTGGAAGCTCTGAATAAAGGGGGTAAGGTTATCCTGGAAGTACATGCCAAAGTGAATTACCCTACTACCGTTTGTAATCCCGTTCTCAATCCTAAGCTTAGTATTTGCAAGGACGTTCCCTTGGAGCGGCAACAGGTATGGACTCAGGTAGGTAAAGTGCAGGAGGATGCTTTGGTGTCTTGTGCAGATGGGTTAAGCAAGGGAAGGGAGAATTCTATAGATGTGGCTGAGGTGCTTGAGGTTGATGCTACTTTTGTGGAGTTGTCAACGTCAGCAGATGTGGGTGTAAAGGAGCAAGCGGTATATTGAGTTATTCTCTCAAATTCCTTCCGAGCACTATTGGATGTCACTAATGAAGGTTTCTGTGAAAATTCGGCCTCTACCGCAAAGAAAAAGTTAGAAATGAAGGATAGTAATAGCAAAAATAAAAAGAAACGGTCCCCTGGTAGTTCTTTGAACTGGTGGTATTCCTTTCCCCAATAACTTGGTTATGGGTTGGTTGGGTCTTTGTTGTTAGTAGACTGAATTATTTTTGCGAGGTTTGGTGTTACCAGTTTCTGCTGGTTTTGTTGCTTTCTATCCATATGGGTTATGCATGGATAGTTTCCCCCGTTGCCAAGCGAGGGTTACGTGGATTAGGTTGTTAATGTTGTTTCCGTGTTTTGATTGGTAAGTTATGTAGCTACCTGGGGTATGCCCCTTGGAATCATGTACATTTTTTATTTTTTACGTTCCAATTAATTACCCAAAAAAATGCTATATGTTTTTATTACTATTAACATAGACACACTATCACATATTGTCCACAAAGAAAATATCTGTCAAGAAGGTTTGGATTCCTAAGGGAAGACATCCTAAAGGAACTAACTCCAAATGACCTATGAAAATTTGGGTATCTTGATAGCGCTTTCTCTAGACACATGACAGACGATCAATCAATGTTTGCATCCCTCAAACTAAAAGATGGTGAATTTGTAACATTTGGAGACAATAGCAAAGGAAAAATCATAGGAATCAGTTGTATCGGTAAAATTCATTCCCCTTCTATTGAAAATATTTTGCTTGTTGATAGTTTAAAATATAACCTTCTTAGCATAAGTCAACTTTGTAACAAAGGCCATAAAGTTGTTTTTGATCATGCTAAGTGTTTTGTCGAAAATTCAACCAATATCAAAATTATTTTTGAAGGTCATAAGCATTAAAATATTTACACATTTAATCCAAATGATCTTTCTAAAAATGACACCAAGTGTTTAGCCGTCTTGAGTGATAATAGTTGGTTGTGGCATAGAAAATTTGGATATGCACACATTAACTTAATTTCCAAACTTTTAAAAAATGAATTAGTGATTGGGTTACCCCAAATCAAATTTGAATAAAATAAAGTGTGTGATGCATGTCAACAAGACAAACAAGTAAGAAGTTATTTTCATTCAAAAAATAAGATTTCAACTTCTAGGCCCTTGTAGCTATTGCACGTGGACTTATTTGGTTCAATAAGGACTCTAAGCCTTGAAGGCAAGAGATATGCCTTTGTTATTGTTGATAATGACTTCTCAAGATACACTTGGGTGCTTTTCTTAGCTCATAGGGATGAACCCTTTGCCTCATTTGCAAAAACTGTCTCGAAAAGTTAAAAACAAAAAATATTTTCAAATCACAAGTATTCGAAGTGATCATGGTAGAGTAATTGAAAATAAAAATTTTGAAAAATATTGTGATGAAAATGGTATTAACCATAATTTATCTACTTCTAAAATCCCTCAACAAAATAAAGTTGTTGAGAGAAAAAATAAGACATTGGAAGAAATAGTTAGAACTTTGCTCTGTGAAAATAATATACCACGATGCTTTTGGGTCGAGGCTGTCAACACAGCTTGTTTTATCGTGAACAGAGCCATGATACGAGCTTCTCTCAAGAAAATACCATATGAGTTATGAAATGAAAGAAAACATAACATAAGCTATTTTCGCACATTCGGTGCAAATATTTTGTTTTGAACAACAACAAAGAACTTTTAGGCTAGTTCGATGTAAAATCTGATTAAGGTATTTTTCTAGGATATACTTTATCTAGTAAAGCTTATAGAGTTTTCAGCAAAAGGACCCTAGTTGTTAAAGAATCTATATATGTTGTTTTTCACGAAGTTAACCTTGGTTTTTCAAAGAAATTTTATGAAAGTAATTTGATTGACATAGAAAAAGGTGTTGATCTTCATTAAAGATCAAGATGAGGTAAATCAAGAGGAAGTTTTAAATTCTCAACAAAATGAAATTCAGCAGGCTTATGGACCTTCAAATCCTAAAAATCTAGATTTTTTGGGGGGTAATTAACTGTGACATAAAAGAAAAAAACTTACATAAATACAAGGAGCATACTCCAGGCCTTACAAACCCGAAAGCATGAAAAAAACAAAACCCAAAGCAAAGCCAGGCTTTAGGCTCAGCCCTAACCAAATAAAAACCTGGAAAAGAGCGATGCCACGGCCAAACTTAACATAGTAGAGGGCGGGAATCGACACCACCTATCGAAGAAAATACATAAGCAAAACCACTATAACAAATAAAAAAAACAGGACGGAGGCCCTAAGAGGTGCACTGGTGAATCAAGCAACCAGCTTAAGAGAAAGCTGACCTCTTGAGAATGACAAGTTAACCACCAGAATCCACACAAAGAAATTCATTTGGAGAGTATTAGCCCTCTCATGCAACACAGCCAAAACCTAACCGAACCACACAAAGGAGCAGCAACCAGGAGCCTAGAGAACAGACAACAAGCCAAACAAAAACGCTGCACAATCAACCTCAATTGCAGCAACAATTCTAGCTGCTAAAACCGAATAAAACAGTGGCTGTACAAACTGTTAAAACACCAAGCTTGACCATACAATCCAAAGAAATAGATCCCTCTTCAGCCGCATGCAATGGGAAACCAGCAACATTTTGAAACCACAAAAAAACTGCTCACGCAAGCAACTTACAGAGATAGATATACAACCAAAGGCCACCTAACACACACACCTGATCCCTAACATAAGCTGTAAGGGGAAAGCTATATACATAAATTTTGCAAATTAACAGGACATCGGAAGGTGGGAAAGGAAACAGGTAACAAGAGGCAAAAGTGTGAACAAAAAAAACTAGGAGCAACCCTCCTAGATAGGGAGCAGAGAAAACAAAACCAACCTCAAGCTATCAGGGAACAACAACAAAATGAAGTTGCAGTAGCAAGAAGCAGCAACAAAAACATTTCCAAATAGCCTAGATCAGCTGCGGCACAAAGAGACGCAGATTGCCTCACCGACGGGCCTTTTTCCTTTTAGCGTATCCAAAGAGCATTGACCTGAGTGTAAAGAGAACATCAGAGAAAAAAAAACATAGATAACAACACACGCACACGCAAGAGAGCTCACACACTCCCTACAACGTGTATCGCTCTACCCTCTAAAGAAAATATAGAGGCAAATCTCTCGGTAGGGTATGAAACAACCTACTTGGGACATCACCCAAAGAAACAGGACAAAACAGCTTTCAAGAACCCAAGAGACAGCACTACTACATAAAGAGCAGACACATAAAATGTTAGCATAAACCTCACCGCGCTCACTCAATGTATAGAATAACACTCAACTCTTCAACAATAAATCCCAAAACCTCACAGCTCCTTAAACCTTCCATGCTAATCTGCACAAGGATAAACTAACAGAAGATAAGGATTAGTTAAATATAGCTAATGCTTACTATAGAGTGTATCCCTCAACACTCCAAACGATAGATTCCCAAACCTCACAGGAAAAGCTGGACGTCCCCTGTGTAGGAAAAGGACAATGCAGTTCAATGGTTAGTGTCAAAAATATCCGAGGAGACACCCCAGTCCTCTTGAATAGCCCTATTGGTAGGGGAGTCAGAAACCCTGCGCCTGAAAGAAACTCTCCCCCTAATCAAATCACATATATCCCTAAACACCACCTCGGGACCAATGCTCCTACCCTAAAACTTACAGGAATTGCGCTCTTTCCAGATACAGTAGACGGTAACTGAAAAGGCTAACTTGCCGACCATCAAAATTAAGGCAGAATCATCCCCACAATTCACAAAACGATACCACCAATCCCTCCAGGAAGACTCAACCCAACCAACATGACATTTAGCCAACACACTAGACCACACCTGACTAGTGAAAGTGCAGTTAAAGAACAGGTGATCATGAGATTCTAGAGAGTCGTGCATAGGCTGTAGTTATAATCACAATCAATACCAAACAACCTGAGTCTATCAGTCGTGTTAAGACGACCCCTAATAGCAATCCAAAGAATAAAACTAACCCTGGGGATATGATTCTTAAACTAGATAAGGTTCCGCCATATAGGGCAAGGACGAGGATCACGAATGGCCTCTCTTAAGGAGCCAATACAAAACTTCCCACCATTGAGAAGCCACCTAATGTTATCAGGCTTAGAGGAATCTGGAACGAACCGAAGCTCCCTAGCCATATCAATAAGGTCCATGGTGATCGCAGAGGGCCACCTCTAATTACAGCCATTAACAATGCTCTGGACTTTTGCCAAGCGGTCAAGACCCGAGTCATAAATAATGCGAGGGCCCCTATCCTCAATAATAGAGCCCCAAGGATGCCAATGATCCAACCATAGGAAAGTATCTTGACCATTCCCAACCTCGTACTTGATATAGGGATTAATCATAGGGCGGAGCTGAAGGAGCTTACGCCAACACCATGAGGCTGACTGGGGAATCTTTACCGACCAAAAAGAGTTGCCCCTAAGAATATTTGATTTGATCCACATGCACCGGAGGGAAATATCCCCGCCCGTCAGGAGAAACCAGATATGCTCAGCCACAGCAGCTTTGTTCCACATAACAAGGGATTTGATCCCTAACCCTCCTTCCTTCCTACGGACACAGATCTCCTCCCACGAGACCTTGGTCCCAGAGGACTTCAAATCATGACCACTCCACAAAAAGGCCCTCAAGAGATGTTCCACCTCCTTAAAGACCTTCTTGGGGAGGATAAACAAGGAAGACCAATAGACTTGCATGGAGAAGAGGATAGATTCAATCAATTGGAGTCTACCGACATAGGATAAGAACTTGCTAGTCCAGACCTGAATTCTTTTGGCAATCCTATCAATAAGGGGTTTACAGTCCTTACAGGCAGGCTTTGTAGAAATTAAAGGAACCACAAGATAATGAACAGGCAACAGGCCCTCTCTAAAACCAAGGATATCCAAGATCTCATTCCTCACATTACCCACCACCCCGGGAAAATCTAAATTTTCCTAAAGAGTATAGGTGTGCTCATGGTCACTCAAAAGATCTTATCATTGGTGATCCATCTCAAGGTATCAAAACTTGATCCTCTCTACATAATGTTTGTGGTAATCTGGCATTTCTTTTCTAGACTAAACCAAAATATTTTGAGGAATCCAAAAACGATGAGTTTTGAGCCTTGCCTATGCAAGAAGAGCCTAACCAATTTGAAAGAAATAAGGTTTGGACTTTAGTCGTAAGACCTAAGGAACACTCCATCATTGGTACAAAATGGGTTTCTAGAAACAAAATATATGAGAATAGAGTAGTTCTTAGAAGCAAAAACT
The DNA here is from genome assembly GCA_034768845.1 of Heliamphora exappendiculata. Taxonomy (NCBI): domain Eukaryota; kingdom Viridiplantae; phylum Streptophyta; class Magnoliopsida; order Ericales; family Sarraceniaceae; genus Heliamphora; species Heliamphora exappendiculata. Next base: position 14,090 of record JAOTRH010249059.1, on the reverse strand, counting down.
CGATTGATAGCCCAAGGCAATAATCAAGAAGAAGACATCGATTTTTATAAGACTTTTGCTCATGTGGTCAGGCTTGAAGCTATTAGGATGTTGCTTGCTTTAAAATTTTCAAACTCTATCAAATGTATTTCAAAAGTGCGTTATGATTATGGTGTAAAATAAGCACCTAGAGCATGGTATGAAAGGCTCAGTAAATTCTTGACTGAAAATGAGTTTCTAAAAGAAAAAATTGATACCACTTTTTTCATTAAGTCTCAAGAAAATGATAAGATATTTGTCCAAATTTATGTAGATAATATTATTTTTGGTGCAACTAGCGAATCTCATTGCAAGGACTTTACTAAGTACATGCAAGGAGAATTTGAGATGAGTATAATGGGATAACTCAACTACTTATTTAGACTTCAAATCAAGCAAACACAAGGAGGAATCTACAACAATCAAGCTAAGTACACAAGGGACCTATTGAAGAGGTTTGACATGCTGAAAGCAAAACCCACGGGAATCCCAATGTGTCCTCTAACAAAGCTTGACAAGGATGAAAAGCGCTATAGAGATATGGTTGGATCTCTACTATACTTAACTGCTAGCCGTTCTGATATTATATTTAGTGTTTACACGTGTGCAAGATTTCAATTTAACCCTAAAGAATCACATGTGACAACCGTTTAGCGCATTTTTAGATACCTCATAGGTACATAAAATCTATAATTATTCTATCATAGAGGAATAGTCTTTGAGTTATTTAGCTATTCATATACTGATTTTGCCAGATGTAAAATTGATAGAAAAAGTACAAGTGAAACATGTGAATTCCTAGAGCGCTCACAAATCTCTTGGTTTAGCAAGAAACGAAACTCAGTAGCCTTGTCTACAGCCGAGGCTGATTACATAGCAGCTGGTAGCTATTGTGCACAAGTTCGTTGGATGAAACAACAACTGGAGGACTATAGTTTTTGCTTTAGATCATATCCCTATAAAATGTGATAATACAAGTACAATCAATATATCCAAGAGTCGAATACAACACTCTAGAACCAAACATATTGAGATTAAACATCATTTTATAAGTGATCATGTGCAAAAAGATAATATCGAACTTCAATTCATAGGCACATATTACCAACTTACAGATATATTAACTAAACCTTTAAATGAAGAAATAATATGGTATATAAGTGAACTTGGTATGTTAAGTCGTAAAAACCCGGGGGAGAGCTTCTCTCTCTAGAAAAGCTCTCCCTAAGGCTTCCCATGGTGATTCTGGTTTTTATATGCACGTAGGGCTCCTAGGTCTACGATCTGGTGGTGGTTTCACGTCAGCTAACGGTAAATCCCAGTATGTATTTTAGTATGCTAAGATAAACATGAGACTAGGAGAGATAGCTCAGGTTCTGGTTCTGTTTTTTGGAACCTCATCCCCATTTTCTCTGGACCACTCGTGGATGCTACTGCCATACCATCTTCGGTTTTCCATCGATGGTTAGTTTTAATGGAGTTTTCTTCTTGTAGCCAGTTTATTTGAGGGCGATTTTGTTCTTAGAATTGTTCTTTGTTAATCACGAGTTTATACCCGTGTTTTGTTTAAGAATGGTTCTGGTGGGTTGTTGCTCTGTTACCGTGGATATGTTTTTTCTGGATCGATCTCTGATGTTTCGTTTCCAACACCAATCTGTGGTCCATGTTAGCTTGGACTCACTGTCAAGCATCTGATTCCGTCGAGGATTTCAAACCCCGATGAGGGCCTACTGCATTTGCGATGACCGCTTCTTCAAAAGAGAATTTTTTTTTGATTGATCACACAGTTCTAAATCTTGAAGAGATGCCTAATTAGGTTTGGGATGGAGATGGCTTGGTTGTTCACTCCAGTAGTCCTCTTTCGGGGAAGACGAGTTGCATGCCACGCTTGCTAGAGCGTGTGGGATAGGTAGCCATGTTGTTTCTGAGTACGAAGCTGTGTTCTGTCATTCAGAACATTGGGACGCTGCGATGCTTTTTTGACGTGTATTAGTGGACCACAGCTCGGTCTATGGGGTTTTGAACACCGAAGGAAGTTTGTATCAAAATTGTTGGTTTGTGTGCAGTGTTTTGTGGTAGGGGCATTGTTGACATATCTGATAAGGAATGGGTGGGTCCCTCTGGGCTTTGGCGTAGTATGTGGAGTATGCCTGCATACAGGTGTGTTGGGATAAGGATTTGCTAGAGGTGGTCTTTTGGCGAGCTTTCCTATTATAATTGGCGGTCATTTTTGCTGCTAAGTGAACATGGTAGTGGGCCCCATGCTCTGAGGTTGTAATTTGAGTTGTGGGCCCGAGTATATCTTTGGTAAATCTATTGGAGGTTTTTTGTTATGTTGTGAACATTAATTGATTTTTGCAGTATTGGGACTGCTGTAGCACCTATTTCTTAGGGACACCAGCAGTTTGCATCAATACGTTAGGTTGGCTTGTTTGATAAGTGGGAAACCAGCGGTTTGCATCAAATCGTGGGATGGATTGTTTTACACGTGGGGAACCAGCGGTTTGCTCGGTGGGCCAGCCTTGGTGCTGTTGCACCGCTTAGGTGCCAGGTGGGTCCCTTGTTTTACAGTTGATCCTTGGTACATTTTGGGCAGCTATTTTAGTGGTAATGGTAGCACCCAATTGTTAGCTCTACTGTAGGTTGTGCAAGCTACCTTAGTGGGCTGGTGTGTCATATCCAAAGTGGAATATGTGCATAATACAAGTTGATGGCCTTGTGTGGTTTTTTCGTGGGTCCCACATATTACGAGTTGTAGATGCTTAATTACCTTTAAAAAATAGTTGTAGATGCTAGTGGGATGTGGGTCCCAATGGTGTGATTGTGCCATTAAGCATTATTTTGGTCCTCAGTAGTTCTTATTAGCTCTCTTCATTATTTAGAAGGTGTTCGATTCCTCACTTGCTAGAACGTGAAGATGAGCTCGATGGTTTTTTTGAGCTATGGTTCTCTTGTGAGAGAATTATGTTCTTTGCCATTTTTTAGCTTGTGAGGTTTTGGTGCCTTTTCGGTGATGCTGTGGGCCGATTTTAGCTACTGTGGAATTTTGGTTATGTGGGCTGGCTGTCCTCTCTATGTTCTTGTTTGAGGTATTGTTTCCTATTACCCTTCGAGGAGTAAAGCTTCAACAGGGATGGGGAGCCTTCAGCTGGGTAGCTTTAATGCTATTTTGTTTTCTTGTTAGTCATGTCATATACGGTTTTTAGTATGTTTTTCCTTCCTTTTTCTTAGGACGTGCAAGCATATTGAATATGTTAGTGTTTCCTATTCACGTGGGTTGTGCGTGGAATATAGCTTTTAGTTAGGTCCCCCCCCCCCCCCCCCGTCGTTTCGACGAGGGTTGGGTTTTCTTTGTTGTAGGAGGTTTCTTTCTACTGGTTACTCGTGTAATTACCTGGGGTATGCCCCTTGAAAACTTGTATTTGTTTTATGTTACAATTAATTACCAAAAAAAACTTGGTATGTTATGCGCTCCAAATTCATGATTAATACGCCATACTAATCATATCTTTTCAAAGCATTTAAATGCTTTTTATATTCTAAAGTGACATGTAAAAAGTATCGACCCTACTTGAAAAAGTGTTGACATATTTGTGCTTGAGTTGACTCCAAACTGTATGGAGGAGACACTGTGGGAAAAAGTGCAGACTCAATTTTGATGTCTTACTCTCGGTAAATTTGGGTCAACCAAATGCTTAAACATGTCGACTAAAATGGCCGAAAGTGACGATACAATTTCTTATTTCGAACACCCACACTCGCGAAGAAAAGTGTCGACTCAAAAGCTATTTGTGTTGACACAAATCTTTTTGCCTATTTAAGAGGCACCAATCCCTACCATTCACATCGTTTCCTCTCTCTCTCTCTCTCTCTCTCTCTTCATAACTATTCATCTCCCGTCGTTTTTCTCTACTTTGAAAAATGAGTCGACCCCTCACCTTCTCTTCTCTATTCGATCTCCTCTCTTCGATCCAAGATGACTCCAAGAACAATGGGTAAAGGGAGTAAACGCACCGGAGCCCTTCAAACCCTAGGGCTCCGAAGAAGAAGACTGTAACGACCCGATTTAGACCCTAGTTGTATTAACCCGGTTGATAATGACCCGTGTAAAGACCCAGCCCAAACCGCAGTATTAGAAATGGATAGCCGACAAAATCTTAAGTCACTAAAAGATAAGTCCTTCTTTTTCATCAATATCACATGGGTTGACTTGACATGGTGGTATATTTGTGGGAGATATATCGGATTTGGGGTAAGAAATTACGCTAGGGGTCAATTTGGGAGACAAAAATCTGACCCCACATCAATCTTGGGGTTTTTTCAAGGTTTGCGTGCCATTTTGTGCAAGAAAATACTCTAAAAGTTAATTTAATGTATTTTTTGGTGTCTTTTTCAATTGAAACTTATTATTTTAGAATGTTTATGATAAATTTAGTATTCTCATAAATTATCATAGTTTTCATAGCAATTGATTAAATAGAAGTAGTTTTTTAAGTCAAATTAAACTAATTTGACAAAATTGGCTATTTAACTTATTTTAGTGTGTAAACTTCAATAATGATTTGTTTATTTTTTTAGGCCTATAATATTATATCATTATGTATATTACTTGTTCAACAAGTGTAAGATCATCATAATACTTGATTTGATACCTTTTCTCATCTTTTTAAGCTTAAAAAAAAAAAGCAAAAGCTACTTTTTTGTACAACTTCCAAGGTGGCCGGCTAATAAGGGGAATTTTTGTTATTTTTTGATGTTCTTTTATCTTTTGCTACTTAATTGTGCGTAAATCCTGATTTAGGATGTCTATGTGTTAAAATTTAGATTTTTAAGACTTTTTGCTGTATTATGGGCAAAACGATCATTTTACCCTAATTATGAGAATTTTTTTATTTTAAATTTATTATTTAATGATAATTACTTGATTTAGAATGTTGGGAGATTCTCCAGGTTTTAAGGTTTTGTTGCTCGAGTTTCGGACCTTTTTATGATTTTTGGGTCAAACTTAGGATTTTCGAGTCGAGTTGGGGTTTCAAATCTCTTTCGTGTTCCATGGCCTTGTGGGTTATTCTTCACTAATACTTAGGGTTTGGGCTGAGTCTTTACATGGGTCATTATCAACTAGGTTGTTACAATTAGGGTCCGAACTGGGTCGTTACAAACTACCCCCCTTAAACAAATTTCATCCAATGCTTTATCGTGTGAAAGGTTGGGGATGATTTACTTGCAACATTTCTCTTCAAACTTGGGCCCTTGTTCACTTGAGTCGTTCTTTATTGAGGGTGTAGATAGGGTCGGGCTTTATGTTCAGTACCTTGAGTAATGGTTGCTTTGTCTCGCTAGAACCTTAAACTGCCTGGTACAATAACTTTCAAATGTAACGTTGCATACCTATGTCGTGGGGTTGTTGACTAGCGACGCGTTAACCTAAAGCATTATCCTACAAGTGTCCCCTCTCTCGTAAATATGTAACAAATCTAAACTAACATGCATCCCCGAGTTGCAAATACGAGCGGACAGATCATCAACAAAACGCCTAGTAGCTTGGATGTTATTGGTGCCCTTCCGATTGAGGTTACGGTTGTTTCCATTGCTGCTGTTGATTTCCCCAGTTCCCCTATCCTAGTTGTGGACATTGTGACTTTTTGTGCATGGGCTGACTGCTTCATAGCAGTGCCTTACTTTTGTAGGTTGATCCCTTGCTTGCCTTGGTCTGTCGATCGAGTGGTATGGCTTTTTGGGAACAAATTTCCTATTGTTCCTCAATGGTCCTCCTTGACTAGTACTCTCTTTTCTCTGACTCCAAATCTTTTTAAAGTTGGCCAGGTTTATTTTTGGCTATTAGTTTTAGGCAACCCAATAGGGGGTGGTTAGGTCTTAAAAAGATAATAACAATTTTAAACACCTTTTCAAAAACCGTTTAATATTGCAAATAAATATATCAAGTATAAATAAAGAATAAAGCAACGCAAATATTAAAGAGGTTATGGATAGAGAAAATGAACCAGACACCAAGATTTATAGTGGTTCGGTTTCTTCCAAGCCTACGTCCACTCTTCAAGACTCCCATTAAGAATTTAACTAATCCAGAATGCTTATGGGTTCATTCAAAACCTTTTACAACTTCAAAACGATCCTACGAAAAACACGCCTCTGTTTTTCTTCTAATATCTTGAGTTCTTTTTTGATAAAATTTACCCACTTACTCAAAGGACAAAATATGACTCACCCTTGGATGCAATAACTGGGAGGATTTAATGAGTATTACTCACTCTCATTACAGAAATAATTAGTAATAAATGAGAAGTAAAGAGATTAGATATAAGAGCTGGAGTTATGAATAATAAATGAGAACTTGAAGGGTTTTGACTTTGAATCAATCAATACAATAGTGATTATAGGCCTCCAGATATTTTAAATGCTGAGGAGTAACTTCTTATATAAGCTCTTGAGGCTTCATGACTGTTCATGGTAGGTGAAGGAATTTAATGCCAAAAATCCAACCGTTGAACTCTACCGCACATTTTGAATTCTGTCGCAGGTGTTGACACATTTTCTTTAGGGTCGATACAAAATGTCTAGGGTAAGGTTTTTCAAATGATTAGATTGAATCAGATCTTCTGTGTTGTCGACACAATTTATGCATTCTTCTCATCAACACAACGGTGTCGACACTTATGGTTTTGGCGTCAACTCAATTCGTTCAACTTTTCGAAGGAGCTTTTTTGTGTCGACTCATTTTGCCTTTGGTGTCCACTCTAAAAAGTGTAGGAACCCTCAGTGATTTTGTGTCAACTTAATTAGACTTTTGTGTCGACTCAAAATTTCTTCAGGCAGGTTTGGTAATTTTGTGTCGACCCTTCTTCAATTTGTGTCGATTGACAAAATCTACAGCATCCATGGTACTTACGTGTCGACTCATTTGCAATTTGTGTCAACTCAAAATTCTGGATAACTAAGGTAAAGAAACACTTTAGTCACCCAAACCTAGTTTGTGTCGACTCTTTTTGAGTACAGAGAGTCTCGGCTCTTTTGCGTCGACTCAAATTTTATGTGTCAATTCAAAACTTTGATATCTACAACATCTTTAACAAATATGTTAGGCTATCAACTCACTTGTTCAAATGCGTTGACACGCTTGATATCATCAAGTATTCTTTTTCTTTAAGTGTTGACTCAAATATCACTTAGGTTCAACAAAAAATATTTTCTTTCAAGAATACTTAAGTGTCAATCCAATTGAGAGATGAGTCATCTCATATGACTAAAGGTGTCAACGCATTTGTCATTTTGGTGAACACTACCTTTTTAGAAATATTAAATATTATTCTATTAAATCAATTTATTCTTAAAAAATGATTTATGAAAATCATTAAAATCTAAATGAAAAGCCCTTGGGCTAACAATTTTTCCCTTTTTTGATGATTACAGCAATTTCTACACTTTCTAAAAGATATTTTCAACAAGGGTTCTCCCCTAATCGTAATGCCTTAAACATGATATGCAATCACAAAGGCTAGGAATACAACAACAGTGTAATGTACATTTCTAAGATGATTTGCGATTTTAATTTAGAATCATTATGAGTTTATTAAAAAATTTGCGCAGCAAATAAAAAATGTGCAAAGTAATTTTTGAATTCCAACCATCAATTATAGTGATATAGAGAGAGCTATGTTATCAAAAAGAGATTTCAACAGGAATTTCACATTCACAATCATATAAACAATCATCCATAAAAAGAGAATATGAAAGAAAGTATGTTCACAACATTCACAACACACAACAACAACAAAAATGTATGTTTAAAGTTAAAACTTCTCATTCATAACCATTAAAAACTTCTGAATGATAAACGTTTGTAAAAGTTTTCCTTCTTCTCCACTTCTTCCTTCCTTGTTCTTCTGCTCTTTTGAAATCATCAAAGGGTCGAAGTCATTGATCATTCATAAACTTCTTGAATTTCTTTTTTTCTTCTTGCTTCTGGCGTCTCTCAGAGGCTTTTTCTTTGGAGGAACAAGCACGTTCATCTTTCTTTTCTGCAGCAGCTATTGCATCCAAAGTAATAGCAAGGGCCAAATCTGCTTCATGCTTCAATCGTGCAGCTTTTTCTTCCTTTGATTCCTTGGGTTTGAACTGTTTACCCTAATCATCTTGTAGCCATTTGATTTTCTCTTCAACTTTTCTAGAGTTAGCTTGTACTGCTGTGACATTGCCTTGGTCGTATTCTTTTTGAACCTGTTGAAGGATCGCCTTGTTGCAGTTGACTATGGAGACAAGCCTATCGTCTATTGTCTTGCAAAGGGCTCTCCCAACATCTGTGGCATTTTCAACATCACAACGCAGGGCTTAGTTGGTCTTGTTCAAGTGTCTGACTTTGTCAGATAAGGAGGATATGGTGCTATTGAGGTTAAACATGTCTTGATCAATGTTTATTTGGAAAGAGGTTAAAGAATATGATAGACCTTTAACAAAAGACATAACTTCAGACAGATCAACAAGAGAAGCAACAGAGAAGGTAGAAGGAGCAAATGGAACATCAATTTGTGTAGGCGGAGGAGGAGCATGAGAGAGAACACAGGAAGGTTCTGGTGTGTCAGTCCTAGTAGAGGGTGGAGCAGGAAAATCAAAATCTACTCTAATGGAAGAGAAGTCTCAAGGGGCATAGGAATTTTGAGGAATGGATGGAGTACCACCTCGAGTGGTCTAAACTCCATCAATCTTGGAAATTTGCATATGTTTCAAGGTAGAAGCTTCATACAGGTCATGCTTTGAGAAAGAAACCATTTTCTCAGTGGCTAAGTCAATGTTAAAATGGCGAAAAACTTTGGTTAAGAATATGCCATAAGGGAGGGAGAAGTTGTATTTTCCATGGGATTGTAGCATGTAAGAAATAAAGAGAAAACCAAGATATATGTTTTTTGCTCTAGAATACACCACATTTTGAAAATGTGCATATATGATACATCCCCAAACTTTTTCATTTGTGGTAAAAAGATGTGGTTGACCATGCAGTGAAGGATTCTCATTTTTGATTTTAGTGAGTTGGCCTCTAGGGTTTTAGAGTGATCGATTTCATCAACCTGAAAAATTTGTCTAACAGCATCATGAAAAGAAAATCCATCTATGTCGATAGATCTCTTATTGCAAGGAACAAAAATCCTACCCTCAGGCACACAAAGAATTTCATTAAGAATAGAAGACGTCAAGTGGATTTTTGTTCCATTCACCCAAGAGGTGATGGTGGTGCTCGGGAAAGATGTAATGTGAATATGGGCATAAAAAAGATTTACGAGCGTGGAATAATGAGGGCCATGATTTTGAAGTAGTCTCTCCCATTCGAGACTAGAGAACAAGTCTCTAAACCACATTTCTCCGGAATTAAAGAGAAGTTGACAGAACGTCCCGGGAATACCTTACGATTTACGAACGAGGAAAAGTAGAGTTAGTGGAACTTGGTCGATTTGAATTAAGGCCTTCGACATTGCAATAGCTTCGGTTCCCGTCGCTGTCGCCATCGTCGTCCCTTTCTTCTTCAGTGCCCTAGGATCTGACGGGCCCTCATCCCCAGTTCTTTTACTACCTTTACCCATCGTTTGTGTAGTCATCTTGGATCGAAGAGAGATTGAACAAAGGTGAGAAGATGATGGGTCGATTCGTTTTTCAAAGGAGGAAACATGGCGGGAGATGAACAGTTACGGAGAGAGAGACTTTTGGCCATTTGAGTCGACCCTTTTTTCGAAAGGGTTGACACGTTTGGCCATTTAAGTCGACACGATTAAGCGTTAGGTCAACCCAATTTTATCAAAGGCAAGACATCAAAATTGAGTCGACACTATATAGAAAGGGGTCGACACTTTTTTTCATAGTGTCTCTTCTATACAGCTTTGAGTTAACTCAAGCACACGTGTAGACACTTGTTCAAGTAGGATTGACACTTTTCACATATCGCTTTAGAATATAAAAAGCAATGAAATGAACTAAAAATGCATGGTTAGTATGGTATTTTAATCATGAATTTGGACCACACAGCATACCAAGTTTTCTTTTTATATAGCATATTCTTTCTTCATTTAAAGGTTTAGTGAATATGTCTACAAGTTGGTAATCTATGCCTACGAATTTAAGTTCAATGCTACCTTTTTGCATATGATCTCTTATAAAGTGATTTCTAATCTCAATGTGTTTGGTTCTAGAGCGTTGTATTGGGTTCTTCGATATATTGATTGCACTTGTGTTATCACATTTTATAGAGATATAATCTATGCAAAAACCATAGCCCCTAGTTATTGTTTCATCCAAAAAACTTGTGCACAACAGCTACCAGTTGCTATGTAGTCAGCCTCAGTAGTAGACAAGGTTAATGAGTTTCGTTTCTTGTTAAACCATGAGATTAGCAAGTGTCCTAGGATTGACATGTTCTACTTGTACTTTTCCTATCTTCTTTATATATGGTAAAATCAGCATCTAAATAGCCAAATTACTTAAAGGTTATTCCTCTGTAATAGAATAATTCTAAATTTTGTGTACGTAAGAGGTATCTAAAGATGCACTTAACGGCGGTCACATGTAATTTTTTAAGGTTAGATTGAAATATTGCACACATGCAAACACTAAACATGATATCAGGACAGCTAGCAGTTAATTATAGCAGAGATCCGATCATCTCGATAGCGTTTTTCATCTATTGCTATACCATTTTCATCATTGTCAAGCTTTGTTGTAGGACATATCGAGGTTCCCATGGATTTTACTTTTAGCATGTGAAATCTCTTCAATAGGTCCCTTATGTACTTAGCTTGATTAATATAAATTCCTTCTTGTGCTTGCTTGATTTGAATTCCAAGGAAGTAGTTGAGTTCTCCCATTATACTCATGTCAAATTCTCCCTGCATACACTTAGCAAAGTTCTTGCAAAGTAATTCTTTAGTTGCACCAAAAATAATGTCATTTACATAAAATTGAACAACTAGCATATCATTTTCTTGAGACTTAATGAAAAGAGTGGTATCAATTTTTCCTTTTGAAAACTCATTTTCAAACAAGAATTTACTGTGCCTTTCATACCATACTCTAAGTGCTTCCTTTAAACCATAAAGAACCTTCGTAAGTTTATAAACATGGTTTGATTTTGTTTCACAAAAATTTATTTCGAGATAAAACCATTTTAAAATGCACTTTTGACATCCATTTGATAGAGTTTGAGATTTTTAAAGAATGCAAAAGCAAGCAACATTCTAATGGCTTCAAGCCTAGTCAACGGAGCAAAAGCCTCATCAAAATCGATGCCTTTTTCTTGATAAAACCTTGGGCTACCAATCGAGCTTTGTTCATAAGAACTACTCCATTATCATTCATTTTGTACCAATGATGGAGTGTTCCATAGGTATTGGGATTAAAGTCCAAACCTTGTTTCTTTCAAATTGATTGAACTCTTCTTGCATAGCTAAGGTCCAAAACTCATTGTTTTTGGCTTCCTCAAGATGTTTTGGTTCTGTCTGGGAAAGAAATACTAGATTATCACAAACATTATGTAGACAAGATCAAGTTATGATACCTTGAGATGGAACACCAATGATAAGATCTTTTGGGTGACTATGAGCATACCCCCACTCCTTAGAAAAATCTAGATTTTTAGGATTTGAAGGTCCTGTAGCCTGTTGAACTTCATTTTGTTGAGGATTTGAAGTTTTCTATTGATTTGGCTCATCTAGATCTTTAATGAAGATATCTTCAACACTTTTTTTCTATGTCAATCAAATTATCTTCCCAAAATTCCTTTGAACAACCAATGTTAACTTTATCAAAAACATGTGTAGATTATTGAACAACTAGGGTTGAAGATATCTTCATTAATGGTGGATTTTCATCATGTGTAGATTATTCAACAACTAGGGTTGAAGATTCTTCAAAACGACTAGGAGGGGGGAGAGCTTCTCTCTCTAGAGAAAGCTCTCCCCAAGGCGTTAATGGTGGATTTCCATCCTCAGCCTCTAGATCACAGTCCCATCGTAATGGTAGGGTGTATCTAAGGCTTAGGATCGATGATGGTCAACTGTGTTTTTGGTTGCTCCCACGACTCGTTTTGTTGAATCTGTGGTGGGTTTTGAGTGAAGAATAGATCTACTTTTAACCAGATATACGTGTAGTTCTAGATATCTGGATGCTAAATTTGATGAAAGCTTTTGTGAGATATCTCCAAAAGGTTGGTTTTCCATTTTTGTGTTAACTTTGTCTGGTTCGTGGAACTGCTGCTAGTTATGGATTCTTGCCTATGCTTTCTCAAGCTACTTATCTATGGGTATGGAACAAATGTTAGCTATGGGAAACACTTTGTGCGTTTGGGTTCTCAGATCTCCATGGGATATAGGTTTGGTTGTGTTTTTAGGTGGGTAAAATCTTCGCTCCTCTTTTCCTTTCTAAATACGCAGAAGAGTTGCAGCTCCATGAGGCTCGTATGTCCTCCTCCGTCGCTTCTCAGATGGCAAGCAGCGGCGTGCCACTGCGCGATTCCAGCGAATCGTCTCTTTGCTTTGCGAGATTTGTACCGATAGTCATAAACCAACATGGAGTATTCTCATCCATGGGTTTATGTTGAAGATGGTTCTCTACATCAGATTTTAGGTTTGATATTCATAGAAGTGAGATGGTTATAATTTAATCTGGTTGAGTTGCGGTGGGTTTAAATTTATCTTGATTGGAGAGGGGTTATTCCGACAAGCTTCTGCTCGGCCAAGCGATGGTGAAGCGCTAGTTCAATTCTGAGGTTGAAGATTATAGGTTAGGTTCACACGCTATGGTGCGCGTGGTTCCACGAAATAGCTGTAGTTGTGAAACAGGCTTCGGTTTTGTAAAACTATGGGTGGACCTTTGTAACCTATGGGCTGGTTTTGTAAATTTGTTCACCTGAGACAGTTGGTTGAGACTTAGCTGGTGGGGTAATACCGCTAGTTTGGTTGAAACCGGAGTAGGTCTTGGGAAATGTAGCTAGTTTTATGATGGCACTTGGGGCCCACGAACTGCCTGCAGTTTGCTTCAATTGCTTCAATTGGATTGCATTCCTGTGGGCGGGATTTCGGGGTGAAGATTATTCTACTGAAGCGGCTGTGGGTGGACCCCACGGTCCACTCAGCCATATTGAGTAATACTTTTGCGCGGGAATAGTTTTTATGGGTGGATCCCACTTTTGTTGATCTTCTATAGTGGGCCTGGATGTGTACGGATTACATTAAGCTTTAATGGGCCCCCAACCAAGCTTTAGTGGGGCTTCTGGGTCAAAAATAGGTTGTCCTTTTGGCCTTGGTTACTTAAGATTAATTGTAATTTAGATTAAGGTTTAGCCTTGGAAGTTTGTGTCTTTTCGTGATTAATTGATGTTATTCTCGTGATTAATCAAGTCTTGGGTTGAGCTAGTACTATCGGCTGTTGTTGGTTCCCAATTATAGTTATCTGGATTAAGGATCTAGCTTTGGTATAGTTTTCTGCTTTCATCATCTGAGGTGTTTTTGTCTCTATCTTTTTCCCCCATTGATTAGGGAGTGCGACTATCTCTGTGAGGCTGAGTTCCTTGGTTGGGTTTGTGGTTTTCCTTGACCTTGTTAGTTTTTTTTATCTTATTGACTTGGTTGGCCAATGGGCTGTTGGTGGACTTTCTCTTCCCGGTGATTGCCTATATGGGTATCTCCGTATTAAGGCCTCTTTGGACAACTCTTTCGTACCTCTCGTTGGAAGTTCATTTTGGTTCTTTCTTGTTCGAGTTTCTATCTCTCCTATCCTTTCCCCTCTGCCTTCGGGGAGTGTGTTGCCTAATGAGGAGCTGTGGTTGCTTTGGTTTAGATGAGGACTTGTCTGCACTTCTAGCTGGGTACTTATGGTGGGATCTTTGGTGGTTAGTTGAGTGGGGTTAGCTAATGGCCTGCTTCGTTTGGATCCGGTGGTAGAAATTCTTTTGGGATGGCTTTGGTTTCCTCTCAGCCAGTTTCTCTGGTGCTTTGCTGCCCATAACTTATTGCTGACTTAGGGGAGGTTGGTTATTTGTTTTGGTTGGATTTGAGCTGGAGTTTCTGGGGCTG
>JAOTRH010248948.1:0-40193 GCA_034768845.1 Heliamphora exappendiculata | reverse complement strand
GAGAAAATCTCAACCATTGACGACTCAAAGTACTGTACATCATCTGAACACAATTAATCAATCACTTCGGGATTAAGTGTTCGTGCAATATATGATAATACGATATGTGAATCAAATTCATATAGTCAGTATAGAATCGATCACCCTGTTGATCCCGCTCAACACACTCCAAGTGTATTAACACATCGAGCTCGAACATCGAATTCTTAAAACCTGAATTCGATTCGTTCGACCTAGCCAAGACCAGCTACTATAACGATGTATTACAGTCGTACCAATGGAATGTCTGGGTCCATTGAAATTGTGAGCCTACTTGTATAATCTGTCAGAACCTTTGACCCAATCTTCCGTGCAGTACACACCGAGTCAAATACTGGACAGAATATATGAATTATGCATTCATACATCACAAATATAAATATAAAATCATAAACGCAAAATCATCTCAAATTATTTCTTATTAATATGTCAGGGATCCAGAATAAAATACATAAAAAGTATGACTTTTCAGTATACATTTCTAACAACGTATTGTTTAAGCAAAGTAAAGCGAAAAACATGTGAGTAAGTGATAAAACAAACAAGTAAGACTCTAAGGGTTATGCGACAATATTTGTGTCCCTATCATGCTGTAAATAGGCTATACATAACAAGCAGAAGAGACTTAAACATTATATTTATGCTATTGGTCATGCACAAAACTCACGACCATGGCAACAATTATTGCAGCCGTGATAATAATTGTCACAAAACGAGCAGCCATGACCAAAATAGAGTTACCGCGAAGAACATAACAAAAAATCCCACAGCTGTAACAAATAAATGTCGCGACTATGATTTTTTAGGGGTACAAGAAGGATATATACATCACACATGGCCTAAAACAGGCTTAAATGAGTAGGATATTTAGGGCAGAGACCATAACCTATTAGTTTTAGGCTAAATCCACCATCCTTCATCCTCTATATAAGCAATAACTCTAAAGAGAATATACAGGATGATAAATATGAATAATAGGACGTTTAAAATACATCTTCATGATAATGGCTTCACAAAACCTCACGACCGTAACAACCGCATATGACGGCCATGGCAAACATGAAGGAAAATGAGGCGGCCATCATATTATCATATCCACAGAATATATAGACATGAAGGTGTACAGAATGGAGACCATGACCCATTTGGTCAAGGCCAGATCTGCCATTCATTACCCAATGAAAGATAAATAGAGGTATAGAAAGAAGAAACTGCTAAACATAGCAATAAAAGAACGTTCAAACAAATGTGGGCTTAAAACAATATCACAGCTGTAACAACAGAATGTTGCGATCGTTAAAAAGAAAAGGCATAAATGTACTGGTTCCTATAAAAATGACATGGTCGTAACTGTGGGTATAATAAAACATACAGTTGTGACTTAAAAAAGACACGGCCGTCATGTTTCAGTACTTCAGAAATCTTTTAATGTGTTCAGTGTGCTTATGAACATCAAAATAGGACGTAAATAAATATAAATATACGAAACAAAAGGTTATAAATATACTGCTAGTAATGAAAACTTGAAGAAAATAAATGTTTACATTGATATGAATGATAAATAAGCAATAAAACAATGGAAACCTTATCCACGACACCCTCGAGAGAAGAAGATGCGGGTTTAGGAAGAGTTAGTGTGTCCTAACATTACCTTGTGTGAGTATCCACGCTGAATGGGCCCCTCAACGGTGAGAATATGATAGCTCCAAGCCAATATGTGTGCTCCAAGAACTTCTCAAGGGCAAGAAAGAACACGAATGAGGCTCAAAAAATATAGGATGGATGGGGAAATATTGAGTGAGAGAGTATTTTGATTGAGTTTGGGCCTCTAGGTATATCTCTCTCTCTCGTTCTGCTTGGAATGGCCGCCTATTATAGGTAAGGCAAGCAACACTGACCTTTTCGGGATGCTGTCACATGTCCAAAAAGGGATAATAGTGACGGCCGTTACTTTTTTGCTTTTGTACAGTGCAGGCTGCTACCTTTATGATGGTGAAAAGGAGAGTTGTGACTTTCAAAAGTCACAACCTAGATAAAAATGTTGGAGGCAAAACTTCCACGATCATTATTTTTACAAACGATTTTTGGTAAAAAAATTACTAGACAGGCAAATGCCAAAATGGGCTCCAGATAAAACTTTTGACGTTGAACGATCAAAATTAAAATTCGTGCAACCAAAATTAATTTAGAAGAATACCTTTTACTGGTCAAATCTTCAACTATGCTTTTGATTTCGTGTTAAAACTCCCGTCAGACCTTCTACTATATTCGCTTATGCGATTCTTGAATATAATGTGGGCTACAATCTATCAAGAACTCGTACTGACAGAACTTAGACAATTTTAGTCTTGAAGACAAGTTATCAAATTGGTTCAGCCTACCCGTATATTTATAGACCTACAGCAGGGACCTGTGGAGTTATTATGAGTTAGACTTCTAGTGGAACACAGATACGTATCAGTAGTTTTTGCAATTAGGCAAATCGCATAACAGTATCTACAATTATAAAAAACTAGTAGCGGTTTCTCTAATTTTTATAAAGCACTGTATTTTCAATTTTCTTAAGCTCTTCTACTTAACTTATGTAACTGTCAGATAATCAAATCTATCTGCAGAGTTTGACCCAATTAAAACTTATAAACTTTCTTAAGGGAGTATCGTCAATTCCGATATTTCGAGACGTGAATTTCGTCAATAATTAATATTCACCATATAAATAATATCGCTATCCAATTCACCAAAAATATAGACTCATATAAGATCGCACCCTCTAATGAATCAAAATAACGAATATTAAATATATACAAATCAATAATTATTTCAGAATTAAGAACATAAATATTATTCATAATAATCTTAGGGTGTGAATTAATTTATATAGTCAGTATAAAATTAATTAACCCAATGTGTCCCATTCAATATACACAAAGTGTACTAGTACAAAGAGTCGGAACAATCGACGACGCTATTATATGTTCCCGTAACCAAGACAAGTCTACTAAAACTCTGTACTACAGTCGTACCAATAGTATGTTTATTTCCATCTAAACTGTGAATATGAAATTTATATTCTGCAAGAATTTTAAATCTGATCTTCTGTGTGCAAGCCGTATTCTATACACCAGATTAAATACTATATAGAATAAAGGACATCCATGCATAACATTAAAAAAATTATATACATACATTGCTGATAAAGATTCTCATAAAATAAAAAATTAATTTTATTAAAATAAAATTAAATACTAAAAACATAGTTTTTAGTATACCAATCCTAACAATCTTGTACTTATACTCAAAATCATACTACCATACATCTGACTATTATGCCCTCTACATAATTATCAAAAGTCTTAGTCGGTAAGCTCTTTATAAAAGGATCTACCAAGTTATCTCCTGGTGCAATTTTGGTCACAGCAACATCACATCTCTGTATAACTTCTTGTATCATGTGATACTTACGCTCAATGTGCTTTCCTTTCTTGTGAACCCTTCACTCTTTCGAGTTTGCAATCGCTCTGCTATTGTCACAATAAAGTGTAATAGCCGATTGAACTTAAGGGATCACTTCTAGATCCAACAGGAAGTTCCTGAGCCAAACAACTTCCTTGGCTACTTGTGAGACTTGACTTGTTTTCTTTTTTTGCATTTCTGGATGCGCGTTACGTGTTTTTGTTTGAGTATATTTTTACTGCTTTGATGCATGATCGGGCTTAGATATGCATGGAGAGTAGGTTCCCGGGGCTGTGGGCCGTTGTGGTGCAATTTTTAAAATTTTAAAAAAAAAGCTATTTTTAAGGCCTATAAATATCTGGAGTTAGATATTTTCATAAAGATATTTTCCAAAACTTCTCCAACAAGCTTCTTGTTTTCTCTCTACCTTCTCTCTAAGTTCTTGGAGGCTTGGGGTTTGGTTTCTGACGATCTGACAGTGGATTCCTGCTATTGGCGCAGTGGGCTACACAACCATTTGGTTAGAATTTGATTCCGACAAAGGTCAATTTTGCACGTGGATCGAGACGTCAAATTTTGAACTCACCGAGGTAGGATTCTAGACCTGTATGTTTTATAAGGGTGTTACGTGTAATCGGGTGTCTTTTTACCGGTTGATTTGCTGTAGATCTGAATTTATGTTCAGTTGGATTTTTGGGTGAAAAACCAATTTTTTGTCGATTTCGTGGATGAAATCGGGTGTCGAGAGTTTTTTTTGACGTCTTAGTGTTAGGCCTGGGTGTATGTATGTTTGAGAATGTTGAAAAGGGAATTTCAAGGCTTCGATATGAGTTTTGAAGGGTTAACCTGTAGCTTGAAAAACGTTTTCTGGGTGAGTTCGGTCAACTAAACTCATAGGTTCAGTCGACTAGATCATAGTTCTTGAGTTCGTTTGACTGGACCGTGGGATTCGATCGATTGAACCGTGCATTGAGGCGTTTGATGGTTTTCCAGTGTGTTGTTCAGTCGACTGGGGTTGGTTCGGTTGACTGACATTCTGGGCAGTGTGATGGTTGTTTGGTGGTTAGGTTTTGGTTTTCGATTGGTGTCTTATGGTATTCAATTGATTAATTTATGAGAATTAGTTGATTCAAATACCTGTAGATTCCTTTTGGGGTTCGATTGTTTGTGTGGTGGTTTGGGGGTCATGTTGTGGCCTCGGGTGTTCCGCTTAGATGTCGTCCTTGGGTTGATGTGCATGGTTGGTTTTGGGAGTTGTGGCACGGTTATGTGCGTGTTGGTTATGCTTGGGACGTGAAGGTCCGTGGTTTGGTTTTAAGGTTAGGTTCTGGTAAGAATCGGTCAAAGAGAGGTTTCAGGTGTTGGCCTTCGAGTTAGGTGTTGGTTGTCCCGGTGTGTGTGGACGGGTCCCGGTGCGTGGACGGGTTGTTTAGGTAAACGGATGACGGGTGTGTGTGGCATGTGATGTCTTATTGAGTTTTGTGGTGTTGTATGTGGGATATCGTGGTTATACGTGCTTTTGTGCCTATAGAACTGTGGATAAATTTTCTTTGTGGACGATATGCAGGTGAGTGGCCTCTATAGTCTTGATGCCTTTAGGACTTTAGGTTTTGTTATCCTATTATATGCAGTCTTATCCCGTGATTTAGGTATATGTAGAGATGCCTGTTGATATATAGAATTATATCTATATTGCATATGTGGGGCGGGCATTGGTCACTCGGTGAAAGTCCGTAAATTACATATGCGGGTCGGATAATGGTCCTTCGGTGAAAGTTCGTAAAATTATCTATGAGGGCAGATATTGGTCATACGGTGAAAGTCTGTGAAGATAGTCATTGACTTTGGTCAATAAGGCATACGATGAGGGCAGATAATGGTCCTACGGTAAAAGTCTGTGAAGATGTGTGTGTTGCACGGGTGGCGTGCGTTGTATGTGTTGCACGGGTTGCATGCGTTATGTTCGTTGCATAGTTGGGGGCTGCGGTCCTACAGTGAAAGTCCATAAAGATGTGTGTGTTGCACGGGTTGTGTGCATTGTATAGATGGAGGCTGTGGTCCTTCGGTGAAAGTCCGAGAAGATTCATGACTTGCATGTATTGCATATTGTGATAAATAAACCTATTTTCTTAAAACTGTATTATCGGCCTACAGGAGTCAAAATATTGTATTAACAGCCTATGGGAGTCATAATACTGGAATCATTTTCAAGGTTATGATGAATCAAAAAATAATTTTTATCCTCGCTTTCCCATTACTTGTGAAGACTATTTTTAATGGCTCTTGTGAGTCGTGATCTAAAATTATTTTCAAACTGTTTTCAAGGCTTGAAAGAGAGTCTAAACCTACACTTCAATTTCTTAGCATGTTTTGTTTATACTGCATACATGTCTAGTTTCTGCTGAGTTTTGACTCACGGTGTGGGATTTTTCTTTTTTCTTCAAGTACCGATCGCGCTGGTTGATCTGGTGGTGCTGGAGAGATAGAAATGTTAGAGTCTTCTTTTTTGTTTCTATTTGTATCATATATGCTTAATACATGTTTCTCGGCGTATGAACTCCCTATTCAATAACTCCTGAAGCTATACGTTTAGCTCACGCAGCTCAGCGGATGCGAACCGATAAGATGGCATAGATATGGGAGTAGCCCCTGGAATCAACTCAATAGAGAATTTTGCCTCACGGCTCGGTGGCAATTCAAACAGATCGTCTGGAAAAACATCAGAATAGTCACAGACCACTGGAGGTAACTCTCCTCGAACCCTAACCTCATCATCCAGCATGAGAGCAGCAAAGAGGAAACTCAGGTTGCTATGGTTCCGCACGACACCGAACACAGATACCAAACCCTCACCTCGGTCGCCCACAAAACGAAAATAATCTCTTGCCGGTGTACAAATCGTTACCCTTACGTGGCGAGACCTTCAGAAACACGTGATCCACCACTGCAAACACCAAAGGCCTTCTCCTCTAATTTGCATAACTCTTCTGGTGGTTCTGCGCAGTCGCTAGGCGCTGACGAATCACTGCAATCTTCTTCGTCGTCTCCCGCACCAAGTCGGGCCCCAAGACTGTGGTCTCTCCCACATCGGTCCAGCACACTGGTGACCTACACAGTCTACCATATAAAGCCTCATACGGTGCCATCCTAATACTGGACTAATAGCTGTTGTTGTATGTAAACTCTGCTAATAGTAGATGATTCTCCCACGAACCTCTGAAGTCAAGAACACAAGCCCTCAGCATATCATCCAAAATCTGTATTGTCCTCTCAGACTGACCATCCGTCTGGGGGTGAAAAGCAGTACTGAACATTAAGTTTGTTCCCAAAGCTTCCTAAAGACTATGCCAAAAGCGCGATGTGAAGCGCGGGTATCTGCCAGAAATTATAGACACTGGTACTCCATGCAACCGAACTATCTCTCTAACATACAAATGACTCAGTCGATCCACCGAGTCCTTTACGCTGATGGGGATAAAGTGTGCAGACTTTGTCAACCTATCGACCACAACCCAAAAGGCGTCGTGTCCCCTAGGCGAGCGAGGAAGTACTGACATAAAGTCCATCGTGACGTTCTTCCACTTCCATCCAGATACTGGTAACGGCTGTAACAATCCTCTCGGTTTCTGGTGTTCCACCTTTACTTGCTGACAAGCAAGGCACCGAGAAACAAATTGAAGCACATCCTTATTCAACCCTGTTCAATAGAATTGACGACATAAGTCATGGTACATCTTCGTGCCTCCAGGATGCACTGTAAAGCGAGAATGATGACACTCATGTAGTAAATCAGCTCGGCATGACTCTGGCGCAACGACTAATCTCAAAATCTAGTTTGAACCCACAACCCATCCTGCTGTATCCTCTCCACTAGCAACACGATCTCGTATCATCTGAGCTTCCTGATCCGTCAGCTGGATACGATCTCGTATCATCTGAGCTTCCTGATCCGTCTGCTGGATCTCTAACACTCGTGCAATCAATGCTGGTCGTGAAACTACTGAAAACAAGGTGGCCTCCGTTGCTGCATCTCCAAGACAGAGATTAAACTCCCCAACCTCTCTAAGCATGTCCCATTCCTGTATAGCTACAGAAGCTAACAAGCCATGAGATCTCCTGCTGAGAGCGTCAGCTACAATGTTAGCCCTTCCCGGGATGATACTGCAAGTCAAAATCATAATTCTTCAACAACTCCATCCATCGTCGTTGGCGCAAGTTCAGGTCTTTATGCGAAAACAAGTATTTTAAGCTCTTGTGATAGAAGAAAATATCGAAATGCTCACCATAAAGATAGTAACGCCATGTCTTCAGGGCAAAGACCATGGCTGCCAACTCCAGATCGTGAGTCGGGTAGTTCTTCTCATGGATCTTCAGCTGCCGAGAACCATAGGTTACAACATTCCATTCCTGCATCAAAACACTTCTAAGACCGTCGTGTGAGGCATCACAATACACAGTAAACCCCAAGCCTTGCTTTGGGATAATCAACACTGGAGCGCTAGTCAGCCTCATCTTCAGCTCTTGGAATGCCGACTCACAAGACTCATTCCAAACAAATACAACTCCCTTCCGCGTCAGACGCGTCATTGGTGCAGCAAGTTTAGCAAAATCCTTCACAAACCTCCGATAATACACTGCTAAGCCCAGAAAGCTACAGATCTCGAAGACGCTCTTCGGTCGTTCCCAACCTGTTACAGCATCTGTCTTCGATGAATCCACTGCTACTCCGTCTGTCGACACTACGTGTCCAAGAAACCTCACCTCAGACATCCAAAACTCGCACTTCTCAAACTTGGCGTACAAGCGGTGTTCTCTCAATGTCTGTAGGACAATGCGCAGATGGTCCTCATGTGCCTCCCTAATAGGTGAGTAGATGAGAATATCATCCACAAAACTGTCCAAGTACGGATGAAAGATGCGGTTCATCAAACCCATAAATGTTGCTGGTGCGTTCGTCAGACCGAACGGCATGACCAAAAACTCATAGTGACCATAGCGAGTTCGAAAGGCGGTCTTCGATATGTCCTCGTCTCTAATCCGCAACTGGTGGTATCCTGATCTCAAATCTATCTTCGAAAAGCAGCTCGACCCCTTGAACTAATCAAACAAATCATCTATCCTCGGCATGGGATACTTGTTCTTCACTGTTATCTGATTCAGCTTCCGGTAGTTGATACACAATCGTAATGATCCATCATTCTTCTTGGCAAAAAGAGCAGGAGCTCCCCACGGTGAAGTACTCAGGCGTATGAACCCCCTATCCAATAACTCCTGAAGCTGTACCTTGAGCTCACGCAGCTCAGCGGGTGCGAACCGATAAGATGGCATAGTTATAGGAGTAGCCCTTGGAATCAACTCAATAGAGAATTCTACCTCACAGCTCGGTGGCAACTCACACAGATCGTCGGGAAAAACATCGGAATAGTCAGACAACTGGAGGTAACCCTCATCCAACCCTAACCTCATCATCCAGCATGAGAGCAGTAAAGAGGAACCCAGGTTGCTATGGTTCTGCACGACACCGAACATAGATACCAAACCCTCACCCCGGTCGCCCACGAAACAAAAATAATCTCTTATCGGTGTACAAATCATTACCCTTCGTCGATCGCAATCGATAAAGGCACGATAGGTGGTCAACCAATCCATCCCTAAGATGACATCGAACATGGTCATACCTAGGATGATAAAGTCGAACTCTAAATAATGACCGACGACCTCCAACACAGGATCTACACACAAAACTCACCATCACACTCCCACTGACTGGGGTCTCCACACTCGAAGCACTACCCAATAAGTCTGTTTTCAACCCCAAAACAGATACAAAAGCAGATGATATAAACGAATGCGATGCTCCCGTATCGATAAGGACACTCGCCCATGATCTATAGACTAGAAGAGTATCTCAGATCATGGAGGTGGTAGCAGCAGCATCGGGCACGACCTATGCTCTGGATGAACGAGGATTTGCTAGAACATAAGCTCTGGCCTGTTCGCTATGGCCGTGAACCGTAGACTGTTTGCCTGACTGCATTGAAGCGCCCCCTTCTGCCAATCTGGATGGCTGTCGTCCCTAGGCTGATGGTGTAATAGATGCTCCAGTTGTGCTCCGCATACTCCCTCCTTTGGGGCAATTCCTACGGATATGCCCAGACTGGCCACACTCATAACATACCACTGGCCTTCTTCCTTGAGCATGCGATTGCGACTGTGCCTGAACAAGCATTGGGCTCCGGCACTCTGCCGCACGATGTTCTGGTCGCTGACATCTCTGACAAAGCGTCCTCTAATCCGACCGTCCCGTTGAAGCCACGGGAGGTGAAGAGGCAGAAGGCGGTGGCAGATACGACCCCTCTGGAAGTGAACTCGGACCAGATGTCCGTTGGCGCTTGCTCTCCCTGAGCCCCTGGGACTGTACACGTTCCCCTCCTTGTTGACCCCTACTGTCCCTGTCTCGGCGCGTCACATTCAGAATGTCTTCCACTTTCATGGCCATCTGTACCAACTCA
Organism: Heliamphora exappendiculata; assembly: GCA_034768845.1. Classification (NCBI taxonomy): domain Eukaryota; kingdom Viridiplantae; phylum Streptophyta; class Magnoliopsida; order Ericales; family Sarraceniaceae; genus Heliamphora; species Heliamphora exappendiculata. The sequence goes on along the minus strand of JAOTRH010248948.1, from coordinate 30,189 downwards.
GTATAGAGCTGCATCTGGAATGCTGCCACTCTGTCCCTAATAGCGGGCCTCAAACCCCTTTCGAATCTGTTTGCCTTGAACTCATCAGTAGGTATGATCTCTTGTGCGAACCGGGACAAGCTGGTAAACTCAGTCTCATACTCCACCACTGACATACTACCCTGAGTCAGAAATAGGAAATCCTTTGTGTAGTGATCCCTCAATGTCGCTAGAAAGTATTTCTCTAGAAATACCCTCGTGAATGCCTACCATGTACCGGCTACTGTAGTCTTGGCGAACTTCCACCACATGTGAGCGCTACCCCTCAGCTGGAAGGTAGCACATATAACCCTCAGATCATCTTCCTCAATCTAAAGCGAATCTAGAATCCTAGTGACTAGCTCTAGCCATTCAGTGGCAACCGTGGGGTTGGGATCCCCAAAAAAGGTAGGGGGTCCAGACGGCGGAACTCGCGCATTGTCACTGTTGCCCTCGGGTCGGGTACACTCTCCCTGCTCCTAGCGACCTCAGCCAGTTGCTGGATGGAGCCGACCATCTCATGCAACAGATCTCCCTCGCCAACCGGTCCGTGGAGTGCATTAGCATCCCCAACATCTGGGATTGGAACGTCTCTTCGGCCAGAACCACGTAATATCATGTCATCACATCTCACATACCAAGGAGAACCAACATGAAAGACTCGTCACTTTGAACAACCTACTCAGATTCCTTGTTAGAAATTACGTCTGCGAAATGCGTCTCTAACATGGCTCTTAAGTATGTTAATCTAAAGGACCGAAACCAAGACTAATCAATCCTAAAGTCCAACCTTCATACCCACATAAACAGGCTATCATGCGTATATTAACAAAACGCTACAACACAGGCAATCAAGCATATGCACATTTTCACAAGGTGATGTACCATCTTTTCCATATCTCATAGGTATTCGAACCTAGAGCTCTGATACCAAGTTGTCACGCCCAAACACCAGGATCACGCGAAAGTTCACCAAAACAACCATTTAAGAAAAATAAGTTTTCACAGTTGGATATCAAAATGCAACATTTGGATAAAAGATTCACAAGTTCAACTCTCATAAAACTGTAACATGTATTCTCATACATGAATAACTATATCGCCCAAAGGCATACAAAACCAGCCCAAACAGGCGTTACATGTAAAAGTATATGTCGAAAAACGAGAAAAACTACAGCAAGTCTTCCATCACCTCTGCCACTAGGTCAACTCCACGTGCTCACCTGAAAAAAGTTTTACAGCAAAAAAATTCCACACCGTGAGCCGAAGCCCAATAGAAAAAATAGACTGTAAACTGCAATATAGGTCATGCAATTATATGGTGGGAGCGAACTCGATCACAAAAGCCTAAAATAGGTTTTCCTCTAAAAAAATCATTAGTTTTTCATCCTTGAAACTATGCATATAACTTGACAAATATCATGCCACAGTTAAGAGAAAGCAGTAAAACACAGCATTCTCCACTCGGGACACGTAACCGAGGAGACACGATAAAATGTAATTCTATGTACCGACTTTACCGCACAGACATAGGTAACAACTATAGACTCTTATCCATTACCCCGAACCCACAAGTTTAGTAATGACAAGTTCTATATGGAGTCACGACAACGACACCATTAACGGAGGCAACCGAACCACTCAATTTACAGGACCTGAGCCCGAGGGTACAAAGCACCTACGCTGCGCACGTTTTCAGACTTACACCGAGGAGCAATGGAAGCCTAACTCAATAATACCCACTGGCACGGTACATCTACAGAATACATTTCAAAATTATCTCGCAAAACAGATATACAACACATGTATATAAATGGATCCAATCCATGAACCATGAAGATCAAACAAAACATGTCAAAACATGATTTTCACCAAAATATTTTAGAAGTCGAGACTTAACTCCAAAGGCTAGCTCCAAACCTTCACAAACACGTTTGAAAAGTTTTCTCAAGACTCCGTTTTCAAACATCCTTTTGAAAACCTTTGATAACCACTTTTTATACCATAGAATTTCATAAAATCCTCTGATAGACATTGCACGAGGAAAGTTTTAACCAAAACACGTCATTTTCCAAAACAGCCCAGGTTCAGTCGACTGGACCCCTCCCTTCAGTCGACTAAAAAACACATTGGAAAAGTGAACCAAAACAGAAGCCATTTCAGTCGACTGACCTCCCAGGTCTAGTCGACTGAACCTCCAACATATTGATCTAGTCGACTAAACTCATAGGTTCAGTCGACTGAACCATCCCAGATCACGTTTTTGAACTACGATTTTGGTTTTCAAATCTCATATCAAGCATCTAAACTCCTATCTTTGATACCCACAAGGATAAGTAAACCTAAGCTTATCGTAAAGCCATAAAAAAACCCTCAAAACATGATTTCATCCACTCGAATGCTGAAAAGTGGTTTTTAAATCAAAAATCTATCTTGAACACAAACGCCTTTTTCATGCATTTTCACACGGTGAAACAACATATAATTACACGTGATACCCTCTAACAGTTATACAATCAAGGATCCTACATCGGTGAATTCAAAACTCGACGTCTCGATCCACATGTAAAATCGAGTTTCGTCGAAATAAAATTCTGACTAGATGGATGCGTAGACTGCGATACCCATACCAAGGATCAGCAGTTGGTTTATCAAAAACAAACCATGGACCCCTGAGAAGTTAGAAAGAAGGCAGAACATTTGGTGAGTTAAAAGCTAGAGAGAGAGAATGAGATATTTTGATGAAAATATCTACCGGAAGATATTTATAGTCAAAATATCTCGAAAATAAATTATTTTTTGAAAGTTTTGAAATTCGCAAAGCAACTCCCTATAACCCCGGGAACCGACCCTGCATGCTTAGATAAACATAAATATGTATCAAAACGGATAAGTCATACATTTTTAATCACACTTTTCAGATTTTAACGTGCGTAAAAAATGTGATTGATAATGCCAACACAACTTAATAATCACACTAATTTTGTTTTTATTCACGCTTTTTATTATTTTTAATCACGCTTTGTATTATTTTTAACCATATTTTTTCGTTTTTATCACGCACAAACAGCATAGTCAATAATGTCAACTCGACTAAATATCACACTAATTTCATTTTTAATCACGCTTTGCGTTATGTTTAATCACACTTTTTTGATTTTTATCACGCACAAAAAGTGTGGTTGATAATGCAAAATTGTGATGTTTTAGTTTTAACAATCATACTAGTTTTATTTTTAATCACATTTTTTGTGTGTAAATAATCACCCGCAAAAAGTGTGATAGAAAGTCTAGACTTTAGATCATACTTACATACACCACACTTGGAAAAGCGTAATTATAACATTATATTCACACGTTTAAAGTGTGATGTTTTTAACTTTTTTCTAGTAGTGACACAAGTCCGTGGTTCACTAACTATCCTGGAAACCATGTCACCATATTTCTGAACATTTTTCTTCTTCATGCCTTTTGGCCCAAAGGAAGAATTGCTTTTAAAAAACAAACACATTTTGTGGTATTAAAGGAATACCCTTGATAGTTAAAACTATATCCAAGTTACTTTTTCAGTCAACAAAATTCGATCCCGTTAGTTTGTTTTCTTCAAGTATAAGTGCGAGTGAATTGAAAATCATTTTAATCATGAGAATCACATAATTAAAAAAATAGTTAATTTTGATGAGCAAAATTTTGAATTTATTTTAATTTGGTTCTGTCTACTATTTTAAAAGATATTCACCAGCAGCCTGATACCCTGTGAATAGCATGCCTCGATGGGAGGATGTCTACTATCCATCGTATGTCCAGACATGCCAATTACTATTAATTTTACTATTTAGGCAATTGATCCTACAAAGTAAAATTAAATAACTGACATAGTTTTAGTCCAGTATATAATAACAGTGACTTAGTTAAAAATAATACTATTATATACAGGTAAGTGTTAACCATCACCTAATATCAAATAAATCGTTTTGCAATGAGGCCTTTAGATGGAGAAGTGATCCATGCTAATAATTATCCAAAATTATCCCTAAATGAGATTTGTACTGGTAATATCGTAATTAATCTGTCCGATTGAGAGAAAGGCCTTACTGCTAACAAGCATGGTTTAATTACATTGCCTACAAACTGGTGATAGAAACCGCAAGATTTATCTGTGAATAAATTTTCTCTCCTACTTAGATTTTTAAAACATTTTTTGAGGGTTATAAAAATTTTTTTAATTAAAATAAATTTATTAATTTTAAAAAATCACACGATCTGAAAAAATTAAATATCTTTCCGTGCACACGATTTTAAATATTTCGGTTTGCCAAACAATTTTTTCGTGTTTTAATGCATAACAAATAAAATTTAATAAATGCACAGATTTTCCTTCAGCTTTTCAGATTTGGTTGTGATTAAAGGCATTTATTTATTTTATTTTTCGTTCCACATTTTTGAAAAAATAATAATTTATTTTGATTAAATATTTTTTTATTTAATTAATTTAAAATTTAGAATTAATTCGCACGTTTGTTTAAGATATCCAATTTTATGAAAAATCATCTTAAACGCGATATTTTGTAAAAAAATAAAATATCTAAATTTTTTTCATTTAATTAAAAACTTTAATTAAAAGAATCTTAATTTTATTTTTTATTACAAAATATTTTAATTAAAATTAAATATCTAAATTAACTAAATTAATTGAATAAAACAAAACAAATATATATCAATGCAGTTCATATATATATAAACACGATATGCATATATCTCGATTTTATGATCAAAGTGAAACATTGAAGCGTTTCATTTTCCTGTAGAGGATAAGCTATAATAATATCTGTTCGTCTCTGTTTCTTGTATCCCGATTGCATCAGGATTTCCTAATACTGTGTGATATACAAGTATATCTTATATCTATCTTCAATTATATAAGAAAGTGATCAAAATAGCTCGGGAAAAATAGAACCACCATCGGCCACCACTGTGCTGCCGGCGCTGCCCAATGCCGCCAACTTTAGGCAGCTTTTGCCGCAACTCCCGAGCTCTAATCTCGATATTATTTTTTCTAGAACGTAGGTAACGAAATATACTAATTTTTTATCAAAAAAACTGGTCAAAGCAGCCTGAAAACAGGCTTTGATGGTCGCCAAAACAAAAAATATTACGGCCCCGCAACAGGCTTTGATGGTCGCCCAAACACAAAAAATACTACGACCCTGCAACAGCACTACACCGTCAGTTTCGCGAGGCCTTCCGACCTCATTCGATCTCTATTTTTGTCCCATTTTTTTGAAACGCAGCTAATGAAATATAATATAATTTTGTCAAAAAAAATTTTGATAAAAAATAGCCCGAAAAATAGCCCAGAAAACTGCCAGAACCTGTTGCCGCCAAATGCTACCGGCGCCGCCTGCTTTTGTTGCCCTTTTGGATTTCTTTCGGTGGTTCTTTGGTACCCATTTTTTTAAAAAAATAGCTCAAATATTCAGCAATCCATTGCTTCAAAGAATGTCTTGAAAATAGTCCGAAAAAGCCCTAAAAAATAGCCTGAAAGCTACCATTCCCGCCGTCGGCAAACCGCTGCCGCTGCCGCTGCCACTGCCACTGCCACTGCCGCTGCCTGGTTTTTCCTCCACTGTTTTGCACTGTTCTTTTCCCACTTTTGGACTGTTTTTTCAGAGGTAATTTACTGCATTTTATGCCAAAAAACATGTTCAAAACCAGTCACAAAAACATCAAAAAAACATTCAAGAAACGGCTCGAAACTGCCGCCGGCAAGGCTATTTTTATGCAGTTTTTTTTTCTATTTTCAGGACATGTTTTAATATTATTTTTAAGCCTAAAAAGTACAAAAAAAAGTTTCTAGAAATTAAGCCAAAAAAATTGTGAAAAAATCATCGTGATCCGTGGCCCGTAACTCCTGAAACCATCGCTGGTGCTACCGCCTGTTCTTTGTGTTCTTGGATATATTCAATCTATTCTTAAATAATCTAAACAGATATTTAAAAATAAAAAAGTAGCTATTACATCAATTATATATCTCGAAAGTTCACATTCGATCTATCACGGTCAACTCCTATGATTAAAAAAATAAACAATCATCATCAACGCATTCAATCAAATATGAAATAAATGACGATCATAAAATCGAGATTAGAACGCAGGTAAAATCAAGTTAGCACAGTTCTAAAAGTTACTTGGCCCCGATAACCGTAAACAAAAAATAAAATGTCTCTAATACCAATTGTTGAAGGCAAAACTGCCAAGATCATTGTTTTGCAAATGATATTCGGTAATAAAATAACTGGATGGGCCAAATGCTGAAATGGGCTCTAGATAAAATTTTTATTGTCGAACGATCAAAATTAAAACCCTGCAACCAAAGTTAATTTAGAAGAATATCTTTTATCGGTTAAATCTTCAACTACATTTTTTATTCTGAGTTGAAACTTTCGGCAAATGTTTTACTGTATTTTCTTATACGATTCTTGAATATATTGTGTGTTACAATTTATTAAGAACTCGCACCGGTAGAACCTAGACAGTTTTAGTCTTGAAGACAAGTTATCAAATTGGTTCAGCCTACCCGCATATTTATAGGGCTACAACAGGGACCTGTAGAGTAATTATGAGTTTGACTTCTAGTAGAACACAGATACGTATCAGTAGTTTTCGCAATTAAGCAAATCTCATAGCAGTATCTACAATTATGAAAAAACTAGCAGCGATTTCTGCAATTTTCATAAAATACTAAATTACAGTTCACACCACTAAAGAATTCTAATTGTATTCTGACCCACAATCTCAAGACCATCTTGCATTGAACTCTTGTTATTAAATACTTAACATTTCTCCCCGCGTTAAAATTCTCGATACCTGCCAATTAAATTTAATTATTGATAATTTAATTTAATCGACATCTTTAAATTTCTTAAGCCCTTTTGAATAACTTATTTGACTGCCGAATAATCAAATTCACTTGCAAGGTTTGATCCGGTTAAAACTTATAAGTTTCGTTAAGGGGGTATCGTCAATCCCGATCTTTCAGGATGTAGATTCTATCAATAATTAATATTCACCATATAAATAATACTGTTATCCAACTTATCAGGAATATAGACTCATATAAGATCACACCCTCTAATGAATCAAAATAACGAATATTAAATATACGCAAATTAATAATTATTTCATGATTAAGAGCATAATGACTATTCATAATAACCTAAGGGTGTGAATTAATTTATATAGTTAGTATAAAAGTAATTATCCAAATGTATCATGTTCAATACATACAAATTGTACTAGTACAAAGAGTTAGAATAATAGACGACGCTATTATCTGTTCCTCCTAATCAAGATAGGCTTACTAAAACTCTATGTTATAGTCATTTTGATGGTATATCAATTTTTATCTAAATTATTAACATGAAACTTCTATTCTGCAGAAATATAAAATTTAATCTTATGTGTGCAAGCCGTACTCTACACACCAGATTAAATACTATACAGAATAAAGAATATTTATGCATAACATTAAAGAAATGATATACATACATTACTCGTAAAGATTATCATAAAATAAAAAATTAATTTTATTAAAATAAAATTAAGTACTAAAAATATTATTTTCAGTATACCAACCATGACAAGAAAGTCACGGCTTGGTTTAGAATTTTCAAAAAGATTAAGACCGTGAGAGTACGGACACGACCTGTTTTAGGGTTTTCAAAAAGGTGGCGGCTATGTGGATGGGAATGTTACGGCCTGAATGTTGTTCAAGGTTTCTTGGGTTTTGAGCCATATTCGTGATTTTGCTTTTGAGCATGATTCTCATACTTTCGTCAGTAGAGTGCATTCGAGACGAGTGCCTAAGATTCGGCTTGGTCAGATTAGGGTGTCTATAGTTCAGAGATACGATATACGCCGCTAGAGAAGACATGTTGGGCTTTTGTTTGGGCCTCCCAAAAACTAAGGCATTACATGCTGTCTTTTACAGTGAATGTAATTTACCGGATGGATTCGTTAAAGTACTTATTCGAGAAGCTGGCACTAACAGGAAGGCTGGCCCCGTGGTTGATATTGCTGTCAGAGTTTGATCTCAGGTACGTCACCAGAAAGTCAGTAAAGGATAGAGCTGTGGCAGAGTTTTTGGCTAATCAACCAATTGAAGGAGACAAAGACGTCGAGTTCCAGTTTCCCAATGAGCAGCTCATGGGAGTTAAGGATGACAAATAGACTCTGTATTTTGATGGTGCATTTAATTAGTACGACTATGGAATATGAGTTCTCCTTGTCACTCCTGACAAGTCGCATGTTCCCCTATCTTTGAATTTCAACCTTGAAGTTACCAACAATCAAGCTGAGTATGAAGCATGCTTAGTCGAATTAGAGGCAACCTTAGAACTAGGGACAAAGAAATTAGAAGTCATCAGAGATTCGACATTAGTAGTCTCACAGGCAAGATGAGAATGGAAGGTCAAGAACGTAATGCTGATTCACTACCATTAAGAGCTAGAGAAGTTGATACCACACTTTGAATCAGTGGTCTTCACCCATGTCCCGAAACTACAGAACAAGTTCGTCGACACACTGACTACTCTGCTATTAATGATTGACATACCATCCGGGGTCAGGATGAGGCTATTGATAATTCAACATAAGTGAAAATCGACATATGAAATGACGGTAGCAATTGAAGAAAGCACAGACGAATTCCCTTGGTACTTCGATATTCAAAATTTAGTAGATAAGGGAGAATACCCCAAGTTTGCCACCAAGAAGGATAAAAGGGCGATAAGAAGATTATCTGCACAATTTGTCATTTGTTGGGAAAAGTTGTACAAATAGGGGCATTCCGGGGTTAACAAGCTATGTGACAGCAATGAAGAAGGTCGAGAATTAATGAATGGGATACATACTGGAGTCTGCAGGCCTCACATGAGTGGAAATATGTTAGCCAAGAAGATCTTAAGACAATGGTATTTTTGGATGACAATGAAGACGGATTGTATACAGTTTGTACGGGGATACCATAAGTGTCAGATCCATGCGAACCTTATGCACATTGCCCCATCCCAACTGTATAGCCTGACGTCGCCATGGTCGTTTTCAGTATGGAGCATTGATGTGATTAGCAAAATAACACCAAAGGTTTCAAATGGTTATGAATTCATTTTGGTGGCCATTGACTATTTTACCAAGTGGGTGGAAGTTGTCTCATACTCGATGCTGAAAGCTTCTCATGTTGCTAAATTCATCAAGTAGAATATCATTTATCGATATGGGGTTCCTCACGAGGTTATCTCAGACAACAATTTGCACTTTCAAGAAAAGATCATGGATCTTTTTGAAGAATATCGCATAGTGGCTCACAAGTCGTCACCATACCGGCTACAAACCAACGGGGCTGTCGAAGCAATAAACAAGAACGTAAAGAAGATTCTGCAAAAGATGATCTGCTCCAAAAAAGATTGGTTACTCCCAAAAAGATTGGTTAGAGCATCTACCGTTTGCACTATGGGGATATAGGACGTTAATTAGAGCTTCAACAGAAACCACGCCTTACTCTTTAGTGTATGGGATGGAAGCTGTGCTTCCCATTGAAGTGAAAATTCCTTCACTGAGAGTAGTGGCTGAGGACAACATTTCAGAGGCAGAATGGTAAAGAAATATGATGAAAGGGCTACTTTTGTTTGATGAAAGAAGGTTGTAGGCTCTATTTCATATACAAGGATATCAAAGGAGGATAGCTTATGCATTCAATAAGAAGGTCAAGACTCGGAATCTAAGGGAAGGTGACTTGGTTCTTAAGGAAATTAGGGCTCACGTATTTGATCCAAGGGGCAAGTTCAAGCCAAACTGGTTTGGGCCATTTTTGATTAAAATCATTATGACAGGTGTTGGGGCAAATTGCTAAGATCTTAAAATTATGCTATGATTTTAGTCAAAAAACATCTGGACGAACATACACTAAAATGGGCTCAAGATTAAAACTTTTCGTTGTCAAATGATCAAAATAAAACCCGGTATATACTCTAAAAGTTATATTAAAGTCATACCTTACGAAATCTAGTATGATTGATTTCGGTTGCTGCAACAACTTTTAGTCTAGAAGTTTTTGCGATTGTAGACTTCAAGTTGAAGCTCCAAATTCAAGTCTTTCGCTGTATTCCCGAATGCAAGTGACATGACGTAGTGTGGGCTACGATCCTCTTGTTCTTTAAAACTCTAACTAGCAAACTGTAGGATTCATGGAAACCTTAATTGTAGAGATAAATTGTGGGCAAATGTTTACATAACTACATATATATAGGATTACAGTAGGGACCTGTGGAGTAAGTATGACTTGGACTCCTAATATAATTATGAAAACCCACCTCAACCTAGAAGGAATTTCATAAAACATTAATTATAATTCATTCCACTAAATAATTATAATTGCACTCCCATCCATATTCTCAAAACTAAATATTCGAGCTCCTATTATTAAAGGCTTATTTATTCTATCCACGTTAAGATTTCTAATACCCGCCGATTAAATCAAACTATTGATAATTATATTTAATCAGTTTCTTAAATAAATTTCTTAAGACCTTCCGCTTAACTTATTTGACTTTCGAATTGTCACGCCCCGAACCCCAAGGACCCATGAACTAACCCCAAATTGACCATTCTAAAGGTCATCCATTAACACTTCCATTTTACTTTATATTTGAATTCAAAACTCATTTAGAAATAAATATTTTCTTGAACAACTATATTTTTATTTCACCGACGCATAACAAATTCTAAATAATGTTTCCAGTTTCACAAGATCGTTTACAAAACAATATGTCATTTCACTTGTCTAACTTATCCAAAATATAAGAACAAGATCAAATACATCAAATCCTTTAACTTTATGTGTACATATGACATAAGAAAAGAAATACTAGACCCCTCTTTTAGCCCATTCCCAAAATACCTCCATCATCTCAGTATTATCAGTTCTTCTCGGAACTTGAAAAATGGTTTAGCAGTCGTACGTGAGCCGAAGCTCGTATGATATAGATTAACTTAGATGTAATGCATGATTTGTGAGGTTTGATGGGTGTAACCGGAATAAAAATGCAAGATCCATAAATTTGTTATTTATTCCCACACACACGCACCCACGTACGCCTAGTTATTCATTCATTAAGCTTTTTTCAACATATTCATTTCTTTCACATTTATTCTCGTTGCTTGGTTTTTCACAAAAATCAAATCATATTTTCATTAGCCGATTTATCACAGAAACCGTATTACAATTAATGAACAGATATCGGGTGCAACTTATAAAAATTCTTTTCTATTATCCCCATAGGCTACGTGAAGCCATTGGGTAATAGATAAAGCTGTATCGTGAAGCCATTGGGTAATAGATAAAGCTGTATAACTCACAATGATACAATACCACATTTCGGAGGCTAACCTGTGGGCATGTGGTCCCCATTTTGCGTAAGTTTTCAGTCTTTTATCGCGGACCCGCCAGACCAACTTAATCTACATTAATCTATATGGTTCATTATTTTTTCATTTTTCACAAAATTCGAGAGTCCAACCCACAACTGGTTCCTCTCCCTAAGTATTTTATCATTATACCTCTTTTCAATTTTTACATTTCAACTTCTCATTTCATTTCCAATTAAGTCTTATTTTAACATTCCATACTATCTTTTAATTCAAATGCCATCATAAATTTTAGCACATAATTTCTTATAATCACATTTCATTTATCAACGTCATGAAATGCCAACGCGTAATTAACTTACACATGACCATGTCATTTGAAACAAACAAAATGCACCCATCATAGACATATACATGTATATACAAGTCAAAATTCATATTTTCTCTTTAAAGCTTAAACTCTTAAATGATAACCATGTCGCTATATAGCCAACAATTTTTCATACCCATACTTGTTCTCAAAACCTTAGTCACATATCAAAAATTCATTTTCACCGCAAACAACACCAATTGATATGATACTAGCATCCCATGTCACGCCCCAAAATCCAGGGTCACGTGAAAAATCACCAAATACCAGTTTTATAGAAAATAAGTTTTCAAACATTCAAATCCACCTGTTAAAATCAAAAGAAAATCCAAAATGAATCTCTCATGAACAGTAAACATCCTGTATAACATGCATAAGTATATCGCCTTATGGCGTACAAAACTGCCTTTAGAAATAGGCATACCAAAAGAAAAACTATAAAAGTCTTCCGCCACCATAAGCATCAACAGAGCTACACCTCATCCACATCATCACCTGAAAATAGTTTTACAAAAAGTCCCACTCGTGATTCGAAGCCCAATAGAAGCAGACTATAAAGCTGTAAAGCAAGTAATATGCAATCACATGGTGGGAGCGAACTCAACCACAAACCCAAAATAGTTTTCCATCGAAAAACTCACAAGTTTTCCCCTCAGGCCATCACAAGCCTCCCAAATGGTTTTATTATCCTAAAACTCTGTTTCCATCCTTAAACCCATGAATTTGTAAATGATGCAAGTAAATCATCATAGTTAAGGAAAAACAGTAATCAAAACATTGTTCTCTCGTGAAATGTATCATCCCAAAATAAGAAAAGTAAGATCCTATGTACCGACTCAATCACAAGAGGATATAGGCAGCAATTATAGACTCTTGTCCAGTATCTAACCCCCAGATATTGTGGGATTGCCTAGATACACACATGTTCTATACGGAGTACCATGAACGTAACCACTCAATTTATGGGTTATGACCTGGAGGGAGCTGAGCACCCATATGTCTTAATTTACGGGGACTAACCCGAAGGATCTGAGTACCTACGCTGCGCACGTTTCTGGACTTACACCGAGGTCAACTCGTGCCAAATACACGTCATCCCGGTACATCTAGATAATCTTCTAAAAACAGAACTATATGACCCACAGATAGTCCGCTCGAGTGGACCCCCACTGCTCGAGCGATGAATCCTGAAGCTGAATTTCGCAAATATTCCCAAAACTCAACTCAAACTTCAAACCTTGTTCACATCCAAATATTTAAAATTTTCCATTAACTTAGCCATATCAAAATCATTCATCACTATGTATCTCCACTTTACTTCCACATATCGTTAAGTCTACCGTTAGTGAGTAAAATTTTATGGTACCCAAGTCCAAATTTAATTTCTTCTCCTCTTACTGAAAATATAAAAGAATAACATAAATAGGTACCAGGTCCTTACAACTTTTTCCCCTTTGAAAATTTCGTCTCCGAAATTCATCTCAGATCACACCAACTGCCCTTTAACCTTAATATCAATTTGTACACTTCGCTAGTTGTTCAATCTATATTGCGCCTTTCTTAGTCCGTAACCCTGATCACTCTTTCAAAACGATATGACCCACAGATGCTAACACGCCTTTGATCCCGAAAGTGCCAGACTATCATTAGGACTAACTTCTGAATATCAATATTTCACAATTATTAGAATCATCCATATTCATCGAATTATACTCATATCGGGCTTGATCAATCTAAAACGGTTCATTATTTGCCAAGACACCAACTCTTATTCGAAATTAATCACCAGGGTTGGAGTTAACCACTCCGTTATTGATCACCGACTATCCTTCCATGATCACCATCTCACATTTTATACACACTCCCAAAGACTAAACATCCTCAACTATAGCATTATACATCATCGGTCTTACTACTGTTAAAATTCTCCCAATTTTATCGAATTATGGCCTAACTCACTATTGAACTTCAACGTATACCGAGAACTACTCTTTCAGCCCAAACAAATATTGCCAAACTCGAACATTGGTCACTTGGGTTACACACATCACCCCCAAAATCACCCATGCTTTTACAGTTAACTAACTACCACAAACTTAAAACCATATTACTACCTGCACTACATCACTCTGGCCCTTCAACCATCGAAATGACACCAACACTGCCACCTGAACTTCATGAGTTACTAGGATTGAACACTCTTCGTGAGTTAAAAGTCTCATACAAACAGAATCACATCCATACACATACTTATTAGCCTATCAAGTCTACCATGCCTTAGATTAAACAATTTATAACCTCTGCACTTGCATTACCCCCACTCATCAATACAATTTTATACATTCGCGCCTTCTTCAAACGGTTGACCTACTATTCACTCTTTAAGAATTCAAAGTAATTCATAGCTCCAAACAGAACATAGACCCAAACTCACAAGAGCATATCAGAAACACATCACATGAATATCTCAGCCACAAGGTTTCAACAAATTTCCCATTTCGCCAAGAGCTAGAGGTGCAACCATACCCACATAACCCAGGATAAGCTGCATATAATGATTAACGATTCTCAGCTGATCGTTGCCGAAATGAATTTTATTTTCTCAATACTAACTCCCTCGTCAACAAGAACAAACACTCCTGGCCTATTAACTTGACCTCAAAGGGAACACATACATTCACACAGTAAAGCGAACGAATTCCACCTAGAAAATTCACGAGAAACCCAGTCTTCCAATCACCCAAAATAGCCTAACTAAGAATCACTCAACAAACCAACAGTTACACCAAGAAAGACATGGCCAGCCAAAGATTTTGACCCATCCTCAACGTATTCCCAGAGTCCATCAACATTTAGTTCCCACCGATATCCAGATCATCCACTATACTAAACTCTCAACTCTCAGACTTTATTCGCACACACAAGAATACCATCAATCTTCATACCTCATACAACACATCTCATTGAACTACCAGCTCGTTACCAGTCACACACGGAAACATTATACCGACATTCCCATCTTGCCAACACCTCACTTCATAAACTTGTACTTCATTATCATAACTCCCACTAGGTAAATCTTAGCCATGCCACGGGCTTAAGTTCACTGTCTAAGCAATTCTCACAAAACTGCACAACACCGACAAAAGAAATTAAACGCCGAGGCCTTTCATCTCGAGCTACTAATATCTTTCATTACCTTGCATATGCCAACCGCACTTCCGCTTCCCAAGCATGCACCTATTGCAAACATCTTAACCTATGATTTCTCATCTATTGCTCTAGGCCCTCCAAACCACACTACTGAACCTTATTACTCCTCACTTCTTTCCTTTGGGCAAACAACATACCCATCTCTAAATCTATGGTCTAACACAAACAATCTCCAGACATATCATACTCAAATTACACCGTCTCAGCACCGGGCCAACCATACTATCGAACTCTTTTACGTTCTTTTTAAACCTTGTACCTCCATCACATTTTCAAACACGGTCTCCTAATTATGAGGGTAACAACAAAACCATGGTCCGGCCTTCTTATAGGAATCTCACAGAACTAATATTCGGGAATCTCATCATGCAAATAACTCAATCGCTAAACTTCCTTAGGGGTCTCACTCAATGAGAACTAAAGCTACCGATACGTCCTACAAATCAAATTACATCTCCAGAAATGCTGCCCAAATGCTCGGCTCACGGGGTAAAGCAAACAGAACCTTCAAGAAACCGTAAGCAAACGAACCCACATTCTTACGACCCCAATGTTTTACCCCTACCAACAACGAACAATCACATCGGTTAACCAATTATGAAACATCTTTCTTCTAAGGGAAACCACGAACTAATGCTAGGTTCTTACTCAACATCACTACCTCTTAGGGCATTATATACTTGGCTCAAGAGAAGATTAATCACAAGCCTTTATAAAGACATCTTCCATCATCGTACAAACGTTATCAACCACCATTCACAATGTGTATTTCATTCATCGCACTAGGTCTTAACGCTTAGATCGCTACTCAAACACACTAACTATCGTTCACCCATTCGCATCCCAATGATACATCGTACACGTCCACCTGACCCTCATCGATGAATCACCAAAGACAACATCTCATATACTCGCATCACTGTATGACATCTCTTCATAGGGTCCCATCATATCACTCAATTCTCAGCAGGTAGGTAACAACTAAAGAAGTAGGCAAAACCTACACCACAATCTCAAACTCGCGACTTCGATATACCCACCAAGAAACGCAAAACGCTTAACTGAGAATGCTTGTAGCTTATGTTATTATACGGGTACCACCGGTACACAACCATCCAAACATAAAAGTGACTACACACAACATGAACAAAATGAACCTCGCTCACCAATTATAGGCCAAACGTCACCATCCTATCCGTCGCCCATAAGGGCAAGATAACACCACCATCTCTAAATCTTATGCCATGTCACATACTACCAACATCATCCCCTTATGTGACCTCCTTATACCAACACGTCATCCCGAGACGACCGAGTCAGTTGCACCAACAACATCTATACCATGCCCCACGAACTTTACACACTCATTTTCTTACCGGACACTATGTATTTCACATAATCTCTTACTATTGAGAACGACGACCTAAGTCATAAAACCCTTCTCCGTGAAATTTTCCAAACGACCTCGAATCTTCGTTCACCACATCACAACTACCATCGATATACATCTCCTCTTATATACATGCACATCCCTCAACAAGTAACCCATCGATAACGTCTTCATTCCATTACTCTTTCCACATATGCTTTCCTTAAGAAACACAACTTAGCACCACGCCATACGAAAAACACAAGGGTCATCAATCTGACATTCAAAATCACAAGATACGTGATTATCATTAACACTCCTAAGGGTAAGAGACATTCCCAGTCACGTGTCTAAGCATAAACTTTCTAACACCCTTTAGGCTGAAGATTTTTACGCTATTGTCCACTATGTTTTCGTCCACTATGCTTCCGTCCATACCCAATCTCGGGGTACACGGCTCATGACACAGTACGCTCAAGACATAGCACAGCTCAAGATGTACATAATCCTCAACACACCTAAAATCACACCTCACATCCATCTATAACCAACAACTTCCAAGGGGTTTCAAACAATCTACCACACTTGTTCGTCAAACACTGGTAGCTCAACACATAATGAACTAATCACGATCACTCTCGACTCACATGAATACAACATACTCCGAACAGTCATTGCTCATCTCTCGAGTTTACACCCCCCATAATTACTAACCACTGGGTCGCACTTCCACAACCTACACCACCATCCAAACCACAACTCACCTTTGCCTCACGGGCATAACTTTTACAATAAGAGCATTACAACACCCCACTAAATTAAACTCAACTTGACTTCTTAGTGTCAAGCTATACATTACCCAACACCTAGTCACATCACACCAACATATACCAAGGGAAAGCCACAGAGCAACGCGACAATCCGAGCAACTAGTTCAGATTTCTCATAAAAAGAATGTCGGCCAAATACTTTTCTATTTTGAAGCCCAAAATAGTTGATCGGACGCTATATGGCATGCCACATCACCTTAAGACTCAACCCTCCATGCTCATATAGACACGTAACATGCGCAACATAATTCAATCGCAAATCCATGCAAGCACACAACTTATGCCGTGTAGTGGTGCCTAACCTCGTCAAACATATCACATACTATGGTCATGGTTACTCTCCACGGCTCTTAGATATTCGAACCTAGAGCTTTGATACCATTCTGTCACGCCCCGAACCTCGAGGACCCGTAAACTAACCCCAAATCGACCCTTCTAAAGGTCATCCATTAACACTTCCATTTTACTTTAGATTTGAATTCAAGGCTCATTTAGAAATAAATATTTTCTTGAACAACTATATTTTTATTTCACCGACGCATAACAAATTCTAAATAATGCTTCAAGTCTCACAAGATCGTTTACAAAACGATATGTCATTTCACTTGTTTGACTTATCCAAAATACAAGAACAAGATCAAATACGTCAAATACTTTAACTTTATGTGTACATATGCCATAAGAAAAGAAATACTAGACCTCTCTTCTAGCCCATTCCCAAAATGCATCCATCATCTCGGTATCATCAGTTCTCATCGGAACCTAAAAAATAGTTTAGCAGTCGTACGTGAGCCGAAGCTCGTAGGATATAGATTAACTCAGATGTAATATATGATTTGTGAGGTGTGATGGGTGCGACCGAAATAAATATGCAAGTTCCATAAATTTGTTATTTATTCCCACACACACACCCACATACGCCGAGTTATTCATTCATTAAGCATTTTTCAACATATTCCTTTCTTTCACATTTATTCTCGTTGCTCGATTTTTTACAAAAACCAAAACATATTTTCATTACCCAGTTTATCACAAAAATCGTATCACAAATAATTTATCACAATTAGTGAACCGATATCGAGTGCAGCTTATAGAAACCCCTTATTATTTTCTCAATAGGCTACACGAAATCATTGGGTAATAGATAGCTCTATAACTCACCACGATACAACACCACATTTCGGGGGCTAACCTGTGGGCATCTAGTTCCCATCTTGCGCAAGTTTTCGGTCTTTCACTATGGACCCGCAAGGCCAACTTAATGCACATTAATCCATACAGTTCATTATTTGTTCGCTTTTCACAAAATTCGGGAGTGCAACCCACAACTGGTTCTTCTCCCTAAATATTTTCTCATAATACATCTTTTCAATTTTTACATTTCAACTTTCCATTTTATTTCCAATCAAGTCTTATTTTAATATTCTATCTTTTCTTTCAATTCAAATACAATCATAAATTTCAACACATAATTTTTTATAATCACATTCCATTTATCAACTTCATAAAATGCCAACGCGTAATTAACTCACACATGACCATGTCATTCGAAACAAACGGAATGCACCCATCATATGCATATACATGTATATACAAGTCAAAATTCATATTTTCTGTTTAAAGTTTAAACTCTTAAATGATAACCATGCTGCTATATAGCCCACAATTTTTCACATCCATACTTGTTCTCAAGACCTTAGTCACATATCAAAAATTCATTTTTACCGCAAACAACACCAATCGGTATGATATTAGCATCTCAACCCAAGTGTAGTGAGGTAGGTAAATCCATAGCCTAAGGGATAAAAAATTGGATAAAAAAGTTCAATATTGATGAAAATATCATTTTTAAAAGCACTTGGCCAAAAATGGATGAAAAATGGTTAAGAAATTTTGACATACTCTCACTAATTTAAACATAACTTTTTCTATAAAAAGAATTTTCTTATGAGAGTCATCTTGTTGGAAAGAGAATTTTCGGATGTTCGATTTGAGTACAAAAATAACTCTATTCAGAGTCCGAACGAGTTAGATATGATAAAAAGAAGTTGGCCATGCACAGTCAGTTTGGCGCTCGAGCGCCCAACCTTCTGCCATGTGAGCGCTCGAGTGGACAGGGCTCCGTTCGAGCGCGGTGGTAGTCGAGAAAAGTCCAGATTTTCTCATATTTTGATTTTTAAACTCCAGAATGCATAAACATTCAAGATTAATAAGCTTTAAATCACATTTTTCATTCACAAAAAGTTGTATCCAAAGTCTCATAACCCTCCTTTCGAGAACAATTTTTCAAAGACATGGTTAAATTACTTCTCCAAAACCCCCAATTTCATAAAACTCAACCTAATTCACACACATCTATCAAATATTCAAATCTCATATGAAATCAACTTGGTTTTCACATATATAAGCAAA
The DNA here is from genome assembly GCA_034768845.1 of Heliamphora exappendiculata. NCBI lineage: Eukaryota > Viridiplantae > Streptophyta > Magnoliopsida > Ericales > Sarraceniaceae > Heliamphora > Heliamphora exappendiculata. Next base: position 10,553 of record JAOTRH010248948.1, on the reverse strand, counting down.
ATATCAACCAAAATCAACAAAGACATATGAGAGAATCTAGATCATACATTGGATTTGTACAAAAGCTTGAATTTCTTCCAATTTCTCCCTCCTAGGGTTTGGATCTTGGGTGTTCTTGCTTTCTTGATGCTTTATCTCCCACCTATTTGCTCCAAAGATTAATTTCTACCCTTGTTTGCTCCCAATCTAGCTTCAATCTTCAACTTGAGGGATAGAGGGTTAGGGTTTTTACATGGGTTTGGGTTTCTCTCACTCTCACTCTCTAGGGTGGAAGAGGAAGAGAAGAGGAGAAGAAGAAAAATGAGAGACGTGGGCTAGAGGGTTCTCTCTCTCTCTCTCTCTCTCTCTCTCTCTCTCTCTCTCTATATATATATATATATATATATATATATATATATATATACTCTTAACCTTTCTCCAATGTTCTTGAATTGTTCGAGCATTTCCCGATAGTTCGCTTGAGCGGACCCCCACTACTCGAGCAGTGAATCCTGAAGCTGAATTCCGCAAATATTCCCAAAACTCAACTCAAATTTCAAATCTTGTTCACATCCAGATATTTAAATTTCTCCATTAACTTAGCCATATCAAAATCATTCATCACCATGTATCTTTACTTCACTTTCACATATCGTTAAGTCTACCGTTAGTGAGGAAAATTTTATGGTACCCAAGCCCAATTTAATTTTTTCTCTTCTCTTACTGAAAATATAAAAGAATAACATAAACAGGTACCAGATCCTTACACGGACAATTAAACCCACCTGCAGGGTTTGACTCGGTCAAAACTTATCTACTTCCTTAAGGGGTATCGTCAATCCCGATCATTCGGGACATAAATTTCATCAATAATTAAAATTGGCATATATTTAATATCGTTATCCAACTCACTAAAAATATAGACCCCTATAAGATCGCAACCTCTAATGAATCAAAATCAAGAATATTAAATATATGCAAATAATAATAATTTCGTGATTAAGAGTATAAATACTCATAATAACTATGTGGTGTGAATTAATTTATAAAATCAGTATAAAATTAATTACCCCAACTTGGTCTTGTTCAATACACACAAAGTATACTAACACAATGAGTCAAAATAATTATTGAAATAATTACCATTTTTCGTTATCAAGATAAATCAACTAAAATATTATGTTACAGCCGTACTGATGGTGTGTCTAATTTCACCTAAACTGTGAACCAAACTTATATTCTATAAGATCTGATAATCTGGTCTTCTGTGTATAAACCAAACACTACACACCAAATTAAGTACTATGTTAAGTAAAAGACACCCGTGCACAACATTAAATAAATAATGAAACGCTTATAATACTCATTAAGATTATCATAAAATGAAAAAAATTAATTTTATTAATAAATAAAATTAAATACTAAAATAAAAAATATGATTTTTAGTATACAACCCTAACAATCTCCCACTTATCTTCAAAATCATACTGTCATACATCTGACTTCTATGCCCTCTACATGACTATTAAAAGTCCTAACTGGTAAACTATTTGTAAAAGGATCTACAAGATTGTCTCCTAATGCAATATTAATCATAGCAACATCATCCATCTATACAATCTCTCGTATGAAGTGATATTTACGCTCAATTTGCTTCCTTTCTTGTGAGCTCTTTGTCACGCCCTTAAACCCTGGGGACCCGTGAACTAACCCCAAACCGACCCTTCTAAAGGTCATCCATTAACACTTCCATTTTATTTTAGATTTGAATTCAGAACTCATTTAGAAATAAATATTTTCTTGAACAACTATATTTTTATTTCACCGACGCATAACAAATTCTAAATAATGTTTCGAGTCCCACAAGATCGTTTACAAAACAATATGTCATTTCACTCGTCCGACTTATCTAAAATACAAGAATAAGATCAAATATATCAAATCCTTGAACTTTATGTGTACATATGGTATAAGAAAAGAAATACTAGATCCATCTTCTAGCCCATTCCTAAAATGCCTTCATCATCTCGGTATCATCTGTTCTCCACGGAACTTGAAAAATGGTATAGCTGTCGTATGTGAACCGAAACTCGTAGGATATAAATTAACTCAGATGTAATGCATGATTTGTGAAGTGTGATGGGTGCAATCGAAGTAAAATGTAAATTTTCACCAGTTCATAATTTCTTCACATGCACACACCCACACACGCCGATGTGTTCTCATTTGTCCTTTCATATTATTCATATCGTCATTCCATTATCCATTTTTTCACAAACATCATGTCACACATTCATTATTCGGTTTATCAGAAAATTGTATCACAATTAATTTATTACGGTTAATGAACTGATATCGGATGCAGTTTATAGAAACCCCTCCCTATTATCTCAATAGGTTTCGCGAATTCATTGGGTAATAGATAGCACTATAACTCACCATGATACAACACCACATTTTGGGGCTAACCCGTGGGCATGTGGTCCCCATCTTGCGCAAGTTTTCGGTCTTTCACCGCGGACCCGCTAGGCCAACTTAATTTACATTAATCCATACGGTTCATTATTTGTTCATTTTTTGTAAAAATTAGAGAGTCCAACCCACAATTGGTTCCTCTCCCCAAATATTTTCTCATAGAACCTCTTTTCAATTTTTACATTTCAGCTTCCCGTTTCATTTCCAATCAAGTCTTATTTTAGCATTCTATCATTTCTTTCAATTCAAATACCATCATAAATTTCAACACATAATTTCTCATAAATCACATTCCATTTATCAACATCATGAAATGCTAACACGCAATTTAACTCACACATGACCATGCCATTTGAAATCAACGGAATGCACCAATCATATGCATATACATGTATATACAAGTTAAAATTCACGTTTCTTTTCTAAAGCTCAAAATCTTAATGATAACCATATCACGATATAGCCCATAATTAACCATAATCGTACTCGTTCTTAAAACCTCAGTTACATATCAAAAACTCGTTTTCGTCGCAAATACCTCCAATCGGTATGATACTAGCATCCCAACCTAAGTGTAGTAAAATAAGTATATTCATAGCCCAAGGGATAGAAAATTCGATGAAAATGTTCAATATTAATGAACATATACTTTTTCAAAGGATTTGGCTAAAATATGGTGAAAAATGGTTAAGAAAATTTGACATACCCTCTCTATTTTAATCATAACTTTTTCTACAAAAGGAATTTTCTTTTAAGAGTAGTCTTGTTGGAAAGAGCACTTGCGGGGCTTCGATTTGAGTACAAAAATGACCCCATTTGGAGTCCCGATGAGGGAGATATGATAAAAAGATGTCTCTGTACAGTTAGTCCGCTCGAGCGAACGCCGGGCGCTCGAGTGCCTAACTCTCTGCCAGTTGAGCGCTCGAGCGGATAGAGCTCTGCTCGAGCGCGCTCTCCCGAGAAAACCCCAGATTTGCCATTGTTTTGAGTTTCAAGCCTCAAAACCTTTAAACCACCATCAAACATGTTTCAAATCTTGATTTTTACTCAAAAACATTAGATTTAAACTTTATAATCCCTTTTTATGCAATAATTTTACAAAAATCACGGTTTATCATTTCTAAAAATCTCAATTCTTGTGAGGACCCATCTCAACCCACACATTACTCTATCATCCCTTCAAATCATGCATAGAATCTATTATATTTCACTAATATAAGAAATTATCAACTCAAATCATCACAAACATACGAGAGAATCTATATCCTACCTCAGATTTGCTCAAAAGCTTGAATTTTCTCCAATTTCTTCCTCTTAGGGTTTTGGTTGTGGATGTTCTCGCTTCCTTGATGTTTTATCTTCCATCTCCTTGCTCCAAATCTTGATTTGTACTCTTGCTTACTCCCAATCTAGCTTCAAAGCTTCAATCTTGAAAGGTAAGAGGATAGGGTTTTCCCTCTTTTCCTTTCTTTATGAGGAACATGTTTTTCTCTCTCTCTCTCTAGAGATAGAGAGGATAAGAGGAGAAGAAGAGGAGAAGAGGGAAAGAAAGGAAACCTCTCACGTGGGTTTGGCCCAAGGGCTGAGAGATATATATATAGAAGCCCTCAAAATCTTTTCCAATCTTCTGGATTATTCAAACTTATCCCGATAGTCCGCTCGAGCGGTGACCCCTGAAGCAGAATTCTGCGAATTTTCTTAAATTTCAACTTAAACCTCCAATTTTACTCACATTTAAATATTTTAAATTATCCATTAATATAGCCATATCAATATCTTTCGTTACCTTGTATCTCAATTTGACCATCACATGTTATTAATTTAATCATTAACGAGCAATTTTTTTTTATAACACCCACGTCCAAATTTAATTCCATCTCCTCACTTAACCAAAAACATGAAATCACAAAATAAATAAGTACTGGGTCATTACAACTTTCCCCCATTTAGGAATTTTGTTTTCGAAATTCGTCTCTAGTCACACCAAACCTTCCTTTAATCTTAATATATGTTCTCATAGTTTCAATACGACTCAAGATTATACAAAAAATAGCTGCATTTACAGCAACGATCCTGTAAAAGAGTACTTAAAATTTCTATTATGAGAGATCATCTCACCGTGTCGTAATACAGATGCTAACACGCCTTTGTTCCCAAAAGTGTCATACTACTATCAGGCTCGACTTTCGAAAATCAATATTTCACAAATATTAGAATCATCAATCAATCATCATTCATCCTGACCAAAATCAACATTTAAACACTTTAAATCAAAACGGGTCGGATCACTACACGACAAAATTTAACATCAGGGCTGAAGTCAACTATTTCTGCACTAGCCATCGACGATCCCTCCATGACCATCATCTTACTCACATACACCTTCCCGAAAAATAAACATCCTCAACCATAGCACTATGCGTCACAGGTCTTAACACCACTGAGATTCTCCCAATTTCGTTAACTCAGTCAAATTCACAGCTGTATTGTAATGTAACTGAGGACTACTTCTTCAACCCAAACACATGTTTCCCAAACTCGAACATTATTCACATGAGTTACATGCCTCAAAATTGCCCCTGTCTTTATAGCTAACTAACCACCACAACTTAAAATCATATCACTACTTGTACTTCATCACTCTAGTCCTTCAACCATTAAAACGAAATCAACATTGCCACTTGAACTTCATGAGCCACTAGGATTAAGCACTCCATATGAGTTAAACACCTCACAGATATACACTTACCCATTAAATTCTCAAGTCTGCAATCTTCTGCCCCAAATTAGATAATTAGCAATCCTTCGCATGTACATGACCCTATTCTTCGACGCTATCATAGACATTTGCGCATTCTCTTCAAACGGTTAACAATTCTTCACACTTTAAAAACTCAGAATATTTTAAAGCTCCAAACAAACACGAATCCAGATTCACATGTACCTGTCAGAAATACATCACATGAATATCTCAACTACTAGGTTTCAACAAATTTCCCACTTCACCAAGAACCAGAGGTACGATCATACCCACATGACCCAGAACAAGCTGCATATAATGGTTAACAATTCTCAACTGATCGTTGTCGAAAAAATTTTATGTTCTCAATACTAACTTCCTCATCAACAAGAATAACCATTCTTGGCCCGCCAACCCAATCTCAAAGGGAATGCAACTTTACACACCTACATTTATACGGTAGAGCAAACGAATTTCACCCAAAAATTTATGAGAAACTCAGTCTTCCAACCATCCGATTCTGGTAGTACCCATTTCATAGGTAGTACTCATGGATCACAACACGAACACCAATCTACTGAAACTCCCTCTCTTCCCAATCTATGACCCAACTTCAACGTACTCCCGATACCCACCAACACTTGGCCTTCACAAAATCCTATAAATCTCACCTTGAGGCTGCATAGCCCATGGCTACACAACTACCGTTAACCCCGATCATGATACCCAGGTCATCCACCACTTAAGTTCATAACTCTCAGACCTCATTTGCACACACACAAGAACATCGTCAATCCTCATACCTTGTACCATACATCCCATAGAACTACAAACTCATCACCTGTCATACTCTGAGATACAACGCTAATATTTCCATCATGCTAAAACCTCACTTCACAAGGTTACGCTTCGCTGGCCTAACTCCCATTAGATAAATCACGGTTATGTCATAGCCTTAAACCCACTGTCTAAGCAACTTACACAGGAAACGTACAACACCAAAATAGAGGAAATTTACTCCTGAGTTCCTTTATTCAAAGTTACTAATAACTTCTATTATCATGCAAACACTTCTAGTACTTCCGCTTCCCAGGCACGCATCTATCGTCGACATCTTAATGCACGATTTCTCGCCTATTTCCTTAAGCCACCCAAACCACACAGTACACTATTGAAACCTATCACTACACACTTCATTCCCATAGGCAAACAATACCTATGAACCTATGGTTGAACATAAACATTCTCCAAACATATCATACTCAAAATGTTCAGTCTCAGAACTAGGCCAACCACACCATCGAACTACCTTTACGGTCCTTTCAAACCTCATGCACCCAACAAGGTTCCTAAACACGTTCTCCTAATAGGCCAAACCACGGGTCTGTATTCCCTTAAAGATTTCACAGAACTGATATTCAAGAATTTTACCGTGTAAATAACTCAACCACTGAACTCCCTTAGGGATCTCACTCAACGAGAGCTAAAGCTGCCGATACGTCGTACAAATCAAACTACATCTCCAGAAATGCCGCCCAATTGCTCGGGCTCACGGGGTAAAGTAAACGGAACCTTCAAGAAACCATAAGCGAACGAAGCCACATTCTTACGACCTTAACGTTTTACTTCTACCAACAATGAACAATTACATCGGTTAACCAATTATGAAACATCTTTCTTCTTAGAAAAACTACGAACTAATGCTAGGTTCTTACTCAGCATCACTACCTCTTAGGGCAATCAATATACACTCGGCTCAAGAGAAGATTAACCACAAGTCTTTGTAAAGACATTTGCCATCATCGTACAAACGTTATCAACCACCATTCACAATGTATATATCATTCGTCGCACTAGGTCTTGATACTTAGATCTCTACTCAAACACACTAACTATTGTTCACCCCTTCGCATCCCAACGATACATCGCACACGTCCACTAGACCCTCACCAATGAATCACCAAAGACAACATCACATATACTCACATCACTATATGACATCTCTTCATAGGGTCGCGTCATATCACTCAATTCTCAAAACGGAGGTAACAACCAAACGGGTAGGTTAAACCACGCCACAGTCTCGAACTCACGACTCCAGTACACTCACCAAAAACACAAACATTCAGTCAAAAACACCCGTCTCTTGTGTCACCACATAAGTACCACTGGCACATCACTATCTGAACATGTTAGTAACCATATACAACACGAACAAAACGAACCTCGTCTACTAACTATAGACCAAATGGCACCATCCTATCCCTCGCCCCTAAGGGTAAGATAACACCACATGTATTCGCATCACTTAAGCACATCTACTTACGGGTCACATCATACTAACAAGCAAACAAATAGGCAAAACTATGATACAGTCTTAAGCTCGTAACTCTGGTATATCCATCAAAAATTGTAAAACGTTTAACTAGAAACCCTTATCTCTTTTATCACCATATGAGGAACACCGACACACGGTTGCCCAATCATGAAAGCAACTACACATCACACGAACAAATGATCCTCGCTCACCAACTTTAAACCCAAGACACTACCCTATCGCCTGCCCCGTAAAGGTAACACAACACCATCGCACCCAGACTTTAAGCCGGATATAGACCACTGTCATCGTCCTCTTAAGGGTTCTCTTCCTATCAATACGTCGTCTTAAAATGACCAAGCCGACCACACCAACAACATCCATCACCTGTCCCATAAGCCTCATACACTCACATTCACATTCTTAGCATACACCATACATTCCACATAATCTCTTATTCTTGAAAGTGACGACCCAAGTCACAGAACTCTTTTCCATGGAACTTCCCAAACGACCTCGAATCTTTGTTCACCGCATCACAACTACTATCAATATACATCTCCTTTTATATACACACACATCACTCAACAACTAACCCATCGATAACATCTTCTTCCATATACTCTTTCCATATATGCTTTTAACTTTTATCAAGAAACATAAATCAGCATCACACCATAAAGAAAATATAAGGGTCATCAATCTGACCTTCAAAATCACAAAATACCACGGTGGTTATAATCAACACCCCTTAGGGTAAGGAACACTCCCAACCACGTGCATAAGCACGGACTTTCTAACATACTTTAGGCCGGAGATTATTACGCTCCCGTCCACTATGTTCCGGTCCACTATGCTCCAGTTCATACCCAATCTCGAGGTACACGGCTTATGACGCAGCACGGCTCAAGACATAGCACGGCTCATGGCATACACAATCCTCAATGCGCCTATAACCACACCTCATATCCATCCATATGTAACAACCTCCAAGGGGTTTTAAACAATCTACCAAACTTGTTCGTCAAACCACCGGTAGCTCAACACATATCGAACAACTAACTACAGTCACCCTCGACTCACATAGATACAACATTATCCGAACAGTCATTGCTCATTTCTTGAGCTTACACCCACCATAATTACTAACCATCGGGTTGCACTTCCACAACCTACACCACCATCTAAACCACAACTCACCATAGCCCCACGGGCATAACTTTTACAACAAGAGTATCATAACACCCCACTAGATTAAACTCAACCTCTTAGTGTCAAGCTATACATTACCCAACACCTAGTCACATCACATCAACACATTCACATACCAAGGGAAAGCCCTAGAGCAATGCGACAATGTAAGCAACTAGTTCAGATTTCTCATAGAAAGAACGTTATCCAAACGTTTTTCTATTTTGAACCCCAAAATAGTTGATCGGACGTCATATGCCATGCCACACCACCCTAAGACTCAACCCTCCATGCTCATATAAACACGTAACATGCGCAACACAATTCAATCGCAAACCCATGCAAGCACACAACTCATGCCGTGTAGTGGTGCCTAACCTCGTCAAACAGGTCACATATTATGATCATGGTTATTCCCCACGGCTCCTAGGTATTCGAACCTAGAGCTCTGATACCATTCTGTTACGCCCTGAATCCCGGTCACCCGTGAACTAACCCAAAACTGACCCTTCTAAAGATCATCCATTAACACTTCTATTTTACTTTAGATTTGAATTCAAAAGTTATTTAGAAATAAATATTTTCTTAAACAACTATATTTTTATTTCACCGACGCATAACAAATTCTAAATAATGCTTCAAGTCCCACAAGATCGTTTACAAAATAATATGTCATTTCACTCGTCCGACTTATCCGAAATACAAGAACAAGATCAAATACATCAAATCTTTTAACTTTATGTGTACATATGGTATAAGAAAAAGCAATACTAAACCCATCTTCTAGCCCATTCCCAAAATGCCTCAATCATCTCAGTATCATCAGTTCTCCTCAAAACCTGAAAAATGGTTTAGCAGTCGCATATGGGCCGAAGTTCATAGGATTATAGATTAACTCAGATGTAATATATGATTTGTGAGGTGTGATGGGTGCAACCGAAATAAAATGTAAATTTTCACCAGTTAATTATTTCTTCACACGCACACACCTACACACGCTGATGTGTTCCCATTTGTCCTTCCATATTATCCATATTGTCATTCTATTATTTGATTTTTCACAAATATCGTGTCACAGTTTCATTATCCGGTTTATCACAGTTAATGAACCGATATCGGGTGTAGCTTATAGAAATCCCTCCATATTATCCCAATAGGCTATGCGAAATTATTGGGTAATAGATAGCTCTATAACTCACCACGATATAACACCACATTTTGGGGGCTAACCCGTGGGCATGTGGTCCCTATCTTGCGCAAGTTTTTGGTCTTTCACCGTGGACCCGCCAGGCCAACTTAATCCACATTAATCCATATGGTTCATTATTTGTTCATTTTTCACAAAAATTCAAGAGTCCAACCCACAATTGGTTCCTCTCTAAATATTTTCTCACGGTACGTCATTTCAATTTTTACATTTTAGCTTCCCGCTTCATTTACAATCAAGTCTTATTTTAGCATTTTATCATTTCTTTCAATTCAAATTCCATCATAAATTTCAACACATAATTTCTCATAAATCACATTCCATTTATCAACATCATGAAATGCCAACACGCAATTTAATTCACACATGACCATGTCATTTGAAATCAACGGAATGCACCCATCATATGCATATACATGTATATACAAGTTAAAATTTACGTTTTTTTTCTAAAGCTCAAAATCTTAATGATAACCATATCGCGACATAGCCTATAATATATATATATAGGCTATATATATGCCATATATATATATATGGCCTATATAATATATATATATAGGCCAAACCCTCTTAGTATATATATATATATATATGTATGTATATATATGGCCTATATAATATATATATATATAGGCCAAACC
>JAOTRH010248840.1:0-40194 GCA_034768845.1 Heliamphora exappendiculata | reverse complement strand
GGCGGTGGTGGTTGGTGGTGAGCGCCCCACCATCCTGTCTTGCTTGGGAATACACCCCATTCTTCCACTCTCCCACGTATATCTCATCTCTCACTCTCTCCCACCTTCTCAAGTTTCATCCATGGAAGGTTTGAAACAAACCTAGCTTTCTCTCATTATTTTTGTGGCTTTTGGCTTGGATTTTAGCATCGTTTTAGAGATGAATACTCGATCTACTCAACGAGGGCAACGTTTCCAACCGAGTAAAATTTTGATTTGGCGAGTTCGAGTGCTCCTGTGGATTTTGGGTTAAGTTAAAATTTTAAAATTTTAACCCAGAAGATAGAATTTCGACTAATCTTGAATAAATTTCTTAAATACGTGATTAATTTTTTTTACTTATGAAAAATGGGAGGAAAACTCTTTTTATTTTCGAAAACCCTAAATATGTGGAATTTGAAAGTGGTATTTGAATGGAGTTGGGTGATACTTTAGGAAATCATATGAGTTATAAGAAGTGAGGTGTTGATTTATGTTGAATCTTTATTAAATTTTGAAAATCCTAGTTATGGGAAGAAAGATGAGATTTGGGTTTGATCGGTAATTGAGTTAGAAAGAGAAATTAAAAGCTTATTTGAGCAAATTAGAATGGTATATGATGTTATGTGTTGAGTTCTTATAGGAATTGAAGGTCATGACTTCATTGGGGATGAGTTCAATGAATTATAGGTTTGGGTGTATATATTGGAAGTGTGATGGGTAATTAATTTTAGAAAATCCTTGTACTTGAAGGTTTTATATTTCTTTCTAATCAAATCTTATGTTTTTCCAAAACTCAAGTATCTCTTTACATGAAAATGGATTCGGATGGGTGCTAGCTTTAAAATCTAGCAAAAAAATCAATTTTGGCATAGGACAACTCGAAGGACCGCTCGAGTGGTCTATTGGGCGGTCCTGCGTTGGTCTCTGCTTCTTGTTGCAATCCAAACTACTCAACGGACCGCTCAAGTGGTCTATCAAGTGGTTTTTTTTTGCTAGTTAAAAATATTTTCTTTAAATAAGTATATCTTCGACATTCGAACTCCAAATTGGTCATTCTTGTGTTCAAATTGAAGCCCTTGAAGTCTTCTTTTCAATGGTTCTACTCTCATATTAAAATTCTTTTTGAAGAAAAAAATAACTAAAACAGTAAGGGTATATTTGATTTTCTTAACTATTTTTCGCACATCTTTGGTCGAATTTCTTGAAAAATGTTATTTTTATCACCGTTGGACATTTTTATCAAATCTCTTATTCCTTGGGCATATGACCTCTTTACTCTCGAATCTTGAAGTCTAGGGTTTTTAATTATAAATATGGATTGAAGGTTTGGGGCTCATTGGGAGTTTGGTTGGATGTAAAAGTTAGGTTTCCGTGGGAACCTAAGTAATTTAGAGTTTTGTTTGAAATCTTATTTATTTTCAATATGAACGGGTAGAACCATGTTTAGAGCTTATTAGAGGTTAGTCTTGATATTGAATTCGACTTGAGGGTTAGTGGTGATCTTAATCCATGAAAGTTTTTGTCATTTCATATATTTGAAAAAAATATAGTTCAATTGGAATTTTCGGTACAAAATCACGTTGGATTTAAAGATTGTGAAAATCTTAAATTGCATGTTGTGATTTGGGTAAATTGTCGTGTAGTTATTGCACGAGATATTTTAGGGTGAAGACTGGAATAAAGGTCGAGGGACTAATGTTACTACTAATTATTATGATAATCGAACTGTTGATCATGTAGTAGATACATGAGGTGTTTAGGTGTAAATCATAATAATGGTTCAGGGACCGATATTATTGATAATATGTTGTTGTTTATCTTTATAGAAATATTTAAAGAATTAATTTGGGCTTACATTACTCCTCAGTAAAAAATCAAAAACTTGCGCAAGCGGGTGCACTACCCTTCGGTTAATTCCGTAAAAGAGGGCGTAGATGGGATAGAGTGCCTATCCTTCGGTGAAAGACCGTGAAATGGTGCATGATTGTGTTAGGTTGCCTATCCCTCGATAAAAGACCATAAAAGAGTGCAGTGTTCATGCAATCAAATTATAACTATATGTTGTTATTTGATGATGGTTGTGTTGAAAAATCATGGGAATGATGTTTGAGTTATTACGAAGATAACGTATTGATACATTGTTGAAGAATATGATTGATTTATGATCTACTAGAGGTTTAATACTGGATCGAGTTCATGAGGTTTTGCATGTGAATTAAAAATACATAGTAGAATAAAATTTTAGAATTTGGAGCAAGTGAGTGGGGGTGGGCCCCACCACCCATGTGTTGCTTGAGAAGATACCCCACTTCTCTCTCTCTCTCTCTCTCTCTCTCTCTCTCTCTCTCTCTCTCTCTCACATATCTCTCGTCTCTCACTCTCTCCCACCCTTTCAAACTTCATCTATGGAAGGTTTGAAACAAATATAGCATTCTCTCATCATTTTTGTGGCTTTCGACTTGGATTTTGGTGTCGTTTTAGAGGCGGATACTCAATCTATTCGACGAGGGCAACGTTTCCAACTGAGTAAAATTTTGATTTGGCAAGTTTGGATGCTCCTGCTGATGTCGGGTTTAGTTAAAGTTTTGAGTTTTTAACCTAAAAGGTAGGATTTCAACTAATCTTGAATAAATTGCTTAGATACGTGATTAATTTCTCTTAGTTATGGAAAATGGGATGAAAATCCTTTTCATTTTGGAAAACCCTAAATCTATGGAACTTAAAAGTGGTATTTGAATGGAGTTAGGTGATATTTTGAAAAATCATATGAGTTTTGAGAAGTGAGGTGTTGATTTATGTTAAATCTTTATTAAATTTTGAAAACCCTAGTTATGGAAAAAAAAATATGAGATTTGGGTTTGATGCGTAATTGAGTTAGAATGAGATATTGAAGGTTTATTTGAGTTAATTAGAGTAGTACATGTTGTTATGTGTTGAGTTCATATGGGAATTGAATATTATGACTTCATTAAGGATGAGTTCAATGAATTATGGGCTTAGTTATATATTTTAGGAGTGTGATGGGTAATTTATTTTAGAAAATCCTTGTACTTGAAGATTTTGGGTTTCTTTCCAATCAAATCCTATATTTTTCCAAGACTCTAGTACCTTCTCTTTAAATGAAAATGGGTTTAGATGGGTGTTGACTTCAAAATCTAGCAAAAAAATCAATTTTGGCACAGGACATCTAGAAGGACCGCTTGAGCGGTTTATCGAGTGGTCCTAGGTTGGTCTCAGTTTCTTGTTGCAGGTCAAACTGCTCAACGGACCGCTCACTAGTTAAAAATATTTTCTTTAAATCAGTGTATTTTCACTGTTCGAACTCTGAATTGGGTATTCTCATGCTCAAATTGAAGCCCTGAAAATCTTATTTCCAATGGTTCAACTCTCATATCAAAATGCTTTTTGAAGAAAAAGTTATAATTAAAATAGTGAGGGTATGTCTGATTTTCTTAACTATTTTTTGCACATTTTTAGGTTGAACTTCTTGGAAAATATTATTTTTATCTCCGTTGAACTTTTTCATCAAATCTCTTTTTCCTTGAGCTATATATATATATATATATATATATGGCCTCTTTACTCTCAAATCTTGATATCTTGGGTTTTTAATTATAAATATTGGTTGAAGGTTTGGGCTCATTGGGAGTTTAGTTGGATGTGAAAGTTAGGTTTCAATGGGAACATAAGTAATTTACAGTTTTGTTTAAAATCTTATCTATTTTCAGCATGAAAGGGTAGTACCATGTTTAGAGCTTATTAGATGTTGGCCTTGATATTGAATTCGACTTGAGGGGTAGTGGCGATCCTAATCCTTGGAAGTTTTTGTCCTTTCATGTATTTGAAAAAAATATAGTTAATTGGAATTCTCAGTACAGAATCATGTTGATTTAAAAATTAAAAAAATCTTAAATTTCAAGTTGTGATTTGGGTAAATTGCTGTGCAGTGACTACATGAGATATTTTAGGGTGAAGATCGTGATAAGGGTCAACGTTACTGCTGATTATTATAATAATTGAACTGTTGATCATATAGTAGATACATGAGGTGTTTAGGTGAAAATCATAGTAATTGACGAGGGATTGATATTATTGATAATATGTTGTTGTTCATATTTATATAGATGGTTTAAGAATTAATTTGGGCTTACATTTCTTATCAGTGAAAGACCGAAAACTTGAGCAAGAGGGTGCACTACCCTTCAGTTAATCATGTAAAAGTGGGTGTAGATGGGATGGAGTGCCTACTCTTATGTGAAAGACCGTGAAATGGTGCATGATTGGGCTAGGTTGCCTATCCCTCGATGAAAAATCGTAAAAGAATGCAGTGTTCGTGCAATCAAATTATAAGTACATGTTGTTATTTGATGATGGTTGTGTTGATAAATCATGAAAATGATGTTTGAGTTATTGTTAAGATAACTTATTGATACATTCTTGAAGAATATGATTAATTATGATTTACTAGAGGTTTAATAGTTGATCGAGTTCATAAGGTTTTACATGTGAATATATAGGTTATGCTAATGTGATCCCGCATGTTGAGTAATGCGCTTTGGATCGATGTAGGTGAGTGTGTACCTGTCAAGTATTTAGCCTATCCGACATATATTAGCATTAGTGATAGTAATGGCCACAAGGCATTTGATCATATGGGATCTCAGTTTGAGTGGTATCATGGGATATGATAAGTCAGGAAAGTGAGAATTGGGAAAGTGAAGGTTGTAGAACTTGCTGAGGATCGATAAGAGGGTGAACGTGTGTTTCAATTGTGTATAAATCATGAGAAGATGGATTTTTTGAGCTTTTATAGCTTGGTCGGGAATCCTTTCTTTTATATATATATATCTTAGTGATGGTCTAAAGCTTTTTCTTTTTGCATATCATGTTTTTATTCCTATTTAGTCGTATCTTATTGAGATTTGGCTCACGGTGTTTGTTTAACACCCATTTCAGATATTGAAGGAGATTCTATAGTTTGACGGCACAGAGCGACAAGTGATTTAAATTTCTAGATATTGATCTTCGTTATGTTAATTCTTGTTCAGATGTTTCGAGATTTATGTTGTATTTAATGCACATATGGTTGTAAGGCTTTAAGGCCATAATCTTTATGGTTGTTTATATGAAGATTTATTGTTGTAGAAATTCTTTAGTTTTGGGGCATGACATAGATACTCTTATTATATTTATATTTTTTATTTTAAACTTTTATTTCCTTTGTTTCATTCCTTTATTCCTATTCTTTGTCTCGTGTCATAACTTATGTTTCACAATCTTAGATCTAATTAAAAATAAAAATTTAATAGATTAGTTTATATTTATATTTTTTTTGAAGGTGCATTTTTTCATCTTTTTATTACATTTTTTTATCCTTTTGATTCACCTTGAATACAATCTCAAAAAATAAAAAATATATAAAAGATAAAAAAAATAACAAAAATAAGCCTATTTTTATTTTTTATTTTTAAAATTATAACAAAATTATGTGAAAAATATGATTTTTCCTTATTTTGAAAAATAATATTTTTGAACTTTAATCAATCACATTCACAAAATATAAGAACAAGAAAAAACCATAACACAGAGTTTTTTATGTGGAAAAACCTAGCAGGTAAAAAACCATTGGACTATCAAGTCTAGGAATCAAGCACTAAACCACAAATAGTTACAATACAACTTACAGACTATTTGATTGACTTCTCAATCTTCTAGTCCTAACCTTGTATGCCGAATATTCGTTCACCGTTCTCCTCTTGATTCCTATTGCAACGAATCCTCGTAACAGTTTTTTTGGCAGAATCCTCCATTGAAACTTAGAACGCCATCTAAGTTTTTCTCTTGAACGATCTTTTGATGTTTTTGACACGCGAACGAACCCTTGATATGATCTTGAAACCCAATATATTTCTCTATCAATGATAGGTTTTGGTGCATCCCTAACGATCTATTTATATATCATTAAATCCCAGGCAGGTAGGACTCTCATTTAATTAAAACGTCTGGGCTCTGCTTGAGCAGTCATTTGGGTGCTCAAGCGGTCAGATGGCCGAGGCTCTCTATCGAGTATGCTTTGACTACTTGTACCTTAGGCTTGTTTGTATATACCACCACCTTCATCTTTAGAAGAAATCAAATAAACCAAGAATCAAGGATATCTAGATCCTTTTAGGAATCTAGATATAACCAAACCTTCCTCAACCTAAAAGCTTTCTAAACCTATCACCTTCCTAAACCTATAAACTTCCTAAACCTATAAAACACCCTGGATTTGCCATATTAATATAAAAATAAAATTAGAAATTAATTTATATTAATTTCTTTACAATCTCCACTTGGCAATTTTAGGTGAACACAGCATACACAGCCTAACTAAAAGGTTATAGTTCACGCAAGTTCTTCAAAAGCCAGAAATAAACTTCTTCCATCCATTCAAAACAAACAAGCAACCACAAAGATAACCTTTAATCCATGAGAAAAAAATAATCCAAGCCACCATATAAATAAAATGAAAGATACGATCATTAAAAACTAAGGAACCAAAAGATATGATCATTACACCCCAATGAACAATGTATCCACTAAATATCTTATTTACCAAGCACGATAACCAAATGTTATAGAACCTATCATGTACCATCCACCAAATATATCAGAACATTGTATAGAAACCAACAATGTATATAAATCAATGTATCAAAAGACCAAAAATACTCCTTGTCCCCTGTTAGCAAAAATTCTCCCCCTTTGTGGAACCTGGATGAAGTCAAGCAGAACGACAACTGGGAGAAAGGCTGCGAATCAATAACTCCAAATGATTAAGACGCTCGTTAAAATGCTGCTGAAACTGATCAATCTTAGCCTCAAGAAAGGCTACGCGAGGATGAAGAGAGGTGCGAGATGACTCCCCCACAGGTGCTGGCAGGGTGGAGGCACTCAGAATGTCATTAGTATCGTCCTCCTCGTCCTCAGAAGCAAATATGGCAATAGATGTCGGAATGTGGGCCACACTTTGAGAGTGTGTGTGACGAGTGATAGACTTAGAGATGCGCACAATTTGGAGACCAACAGGAGGATGAAATGAGGGAAGGGACTTGAGAAAATTGGTGGTAAACAGTTCATAAGGAAGGGCAGCAGTTTTGTTGTCGTGAGTAACTTTAAGCATAGACTGAAGAAAGATCCGGGCTAAGTCGATGTGATGACCTTGACTGATAAGAAATAGTTCTAAACCCCTCTCCTTATTGATATAAAAAACATAACCCTTAGGATGGATGTTGGCACTGACTATGATGTTTAATAATTGAAAGATGGGGGTGAGTTCTTTTTGGAAGAGATAACCACCAACCCATTTGCATGGTTTGCCATACAAGACTGTGGCAATCTCAGTGTAGGACCAATTGAGATGAGAGAAAAAAGGTGGATAGTCAGACATCGGTGGACTGTTGTACCCCATATGGGTAATGAGAGAATTTGGGTTCATAAGGATGTGATTACCCCTAACATAGGTTTTAAAAGAAAACCAACAGGTTTCTAAGTCATACATGTTTGAATAGAATTCCCGAAGAAGATCTACAAGTACTTCCCCTTCAACTTGAAGAAAGTGAGTCCAACCTAGTTGTTCAAACATGTGGGGAATCCCAAATTCTACAAAATTTGATACAATTACCTTCTTCTAAAGGAGAATAGGTCGATCAGCAAAGAGATGATTTAATTTTTCTTTAGCTCCGAGCGACAGAAATCGGTTTTTATCGTACGGCGTCTGAGACCGCCCAATAGTCTTCTTGGTACGAAGAGGCATGGTCCTGTGTAACACATCAAAACCAACATGAATCAGATACTTATGTCATGATGCAAAGGTGAAGTTCAACTCATAGAGTTCACAAAAGAAGCATATAAACCTAATACCATTGCAAATCAATAGGATGGAAACCCAAGTATAAACCCAAGCATGAGAAATGTATCATACGATGGAAACAAAAACTTAGACAAGTATACTTAGGCAAGATGCTTAAGCATGTGATGTGCAAGAAAATATACGAAGGATAGTAACAAGTCCGCTCAAGCGCTCAGAACCCCGCTCGACCGGTGCCAAAGTAAACCCTAGGTGTGTGGTTTACAACGATCTCTCACTCCCAACTCTACAAAAATGCACTTTGATGGACCAAAAAAGTGTGAAACATCAAAACGAGCAATACAAATCATGCGTGTACATCCCACCACCATGAATTGAAACCCTAAGGGTTAAGAAACCTCTGAATGTGAGATGATTAACCCTAGGTTAACAATGAAAAGAAAAAGGAATCGAAGGGCCTAAACTGAATCATATTTAAGAGCAAAATAGTAGTCATAGGCAAGCATCAAGGGTTCCAAAGTTACATTAATGCAAAAAATTCACAAACTAAATCCTACAGAGAAGCTTGAGATATATAATACAAAAAATGGAGGGTTAGAACACTTACCTTAGATGTAGGAGAGAGAAATCGAAACTTTAAAGCCTTAGATTTGCCTAGAAAGATGACTCAAAAGAGAGGAGCGCCAAGAGATTTTAGAGAGAAAGATGAAGGGTTTTTGAAAACAAACCGATGCTCTATTTTTATTAAACTGGGTCACGACAGTCCGCTCGAGTGCTCAAAACCCTGCTCGAGCGGGGTAAGGGCAGAAGACCGATCGAGCGTGAGCCATACCGAGACTAAGATGCTTAACACTCGCTCGAGTGCTCAGAAAGCCCGCTCAAGCAAACAATAGCCCGAGGCACAAGACACTTTTGGGTATGCTCGAGCGCACAGTAGGCCGCTCGAGCAGTGAACTAGTTGAGTAAAACCTGAGGAAGCAAGTTAGAGAATTTTGAGAGAAAAACATTGGCATTTTAAAATACTCTTTGTACAAATAATAATAAAAATAAAAGAAAACAAACTGTAACAAAAACTCAGACATATCAGAGTAATCAAATATTTAAAATATGAAAAAATAAAGTTACAAAACCCTATCCAGGAGAACTATATAAGTCGTACTCCAAAACTTTGAAAAACATTTTCACATGGATAATAGTTAAAATATGAACGATTAATATACAATAGGCACAACTGGAATGTGGTCAAATCACACAGTTTAAAGTTAAACCAAATAAAGTCCCAATGTATGTTTGTTAAAGAAGTACGGAAGCTCCCCCTCACAAAGAACTGGATATATAAAATTATGCTATTTTTGGCGGCTTTCACACTAATACAAATGAAAAGGCAATGTTTGCATAGGTAGCCATTTTCAACAACATTTAAGGATCAGTTGCATAAATGGTAGTTTTCACACTAACATGAACGAGAAGGCAATGTTCAGATAAGTAGTCATTTTCACAAGCAAGTTAAAAGGTAATATAAACAGTGGCTTTCATACTATAACAAATGAAAAAGCAAAGTTTATATAGGTAGTCATTTCAAAAGCAATTTATGGCACACAATTCTGAGGGAGAGAATAGTAGTAGAAACATAATCAGACGGGGGTGGTTATAGATATCAATATTAACAATGGAATTTTACTATAGTGGTCAATCAAATAAAATTTTTTCAACTAATATCCAGTACGTGTCACATGTATATTTAACTGCACATATTATAATCATTACAAGAAAAAATTCTCCAAGATTCACAGAACTCAGACTTGCATAGTTTCCTGACAGTGATTATTCAGACAGTATTTTAAAATATTTCACACGGGATTAATCTGCTAGAATGAATTTTTTTTAACTCAAAATGCCAGTTCCAATTGATTTCCTAAGAAATTCAAACTGAAGTACTTCAAGAGGTTTTGTTAACAAATCAGTCAGTTGTCTTTCAGTGTCAATGTATTTAAGAGCGATGATGTTATCCTCAACTAACTGACGAATGAAATAATGCCTTATGTCTTTGTGCTTAGTCCTACAGTGTTAAATAAGATTTTTTGAAATGTTAATCGCACTCGTATTATCACAGTAGATAATCACAGACTCTTGGATAAGACCATAATCTGAAAACATTTGTTTCATCCATAGTAACTGAGTACAACAACTACCAGCAGCTATGTACTCAGCCTCGGTTATAGATAATAAAATTGCATTCTGTTTCTTACTATGCCACGAAACCAGATGTTACTAATGTAGAAACAACCTCCTGATGTCCTCTTTCTGTTATCTACACATTTAGCTCAATCAGCATTAGAAAAACCTGCAATGTTTGAGTTAGTATATTTGGAAAACCAAATGTCAAACTCAACAATGGAATTTGTTGGAGGCAAAACTGTCAAGATTATTATTTTTGCAAATGATTTTTGGTAAAAAATAACTGGACAAGAAAACACCAAAATGGGCTCCAAATAAAAATTTTGACGTCGAACGATCAAAATTAAAATTCATACAACCAAAGTTAATTTAGAATAATACCTTTTATCGGTCAAACATTCAACTACGTTTTTTATTTTGAGTTGAAACTCCTGTTAGACCTTCTACTGTATTCCCTTATGCGATTTTTGAATGTAGTGTGGGTTACAATCTTTCAAGAACTCATACTGATAGAACCTGGTCAACTTTAATCTTGAAGATAAGTTATAAACTGGTTCAGCCTGCCCTCATATTTATAGGGTTACATTAGGGACCTATTGAGTAATTATGAGTAAAACTTCCAGTGAAACACAGACACCCATCAGTGATTTTTGTAATTAAGCAAACCTCATAGCGGTATCTGTAATTATGAAAAACTAGATAACACCGCTAAATATGTTTCCATAACTAGTGAACAGAAATTACCCTGTTTATTTTGCCTTCTGAGAAATACTGGACATAATTTTTTCCAGTACTGTGTCTAATTGTAGTAAAAGCATCTTCCTTTTAGCTTTTTCACACTAGTCCATGGTCCACTAAGTATCCTAGAAATCGTGTCTCCTTATTTATGAATCTTTTTCTTCTTCATGTCATTTGGCCTAGAGAAAGAACATTTTTTCGAAATAAACACATTTTCTGGTAATGAAGGAATACAATTGGTAGTTAAAACTATATCCAAGTTACATTTTTAGCCAACAAAATAAGATCCCGTAAGTTTGTTTTCTTTGAGTATTAAAGCGAGTTGATTGAAAGTCATTTTAATCCTTAGCATCACATAATTAAAAATACTGTTAATTATGACGTGTAATACTTTGAATTTATTTTAATTTGGTTCTCTCTATTATTTTAAAAGAAATTCTCCAACAACCTGGAACCCTGTAAATAGAATGCTTTGATGGGAGGACGTCTACTATCCATCGTATGACCAGATAAGTCAATCCCTATTAATTTTACTATCTAGGTAACTGACCATGCCAAGCAAAATTAAATAGTTAACATAGTTTCGATCCAGTATATAATAGCAGTGACTCAGATGGAGAGGATACTTTTATATACAGCTAAGTATTAGCCATCGCCTAATCTCAAATCAATCGTTTCGCAATGAACTCTTCAGATGGAGAAGTGATCCACACTAACAATTATCTAGAATTATTCCTAAAGGAGGTTTGTACTGGTAATATCGCAATTAATCTGTTCGATGGAGAGAAAGGTCTTACTGTCAACATCCATGATTCAATTACATCGCCTACAAACTGGTGATGGAGACCGCGGGATTTATATGTGAATATATTCTCTATTCCACTAAGATTTTTAAAATATTTTTTATGGTTATAAAAATTCTTTTAATTAAAATAAATTTATTAATTTCTAAAAATACACGATCTGAAAGAATCAAGTATCTTTCAGTGTACACGATTCCAAAAATTTTGATTTGTCAAACCATCTTTTCGTGTTTAAATAAGTATCAAATAAAATTTAATAAATGCACAATTTTTTTGTTAGCTTTTCAGTTAAGGTATTGATTAAACACATTTATTTATTTTATTTTCTGTTCCATATTTTAAAAAAAAAAAAAAATTTATTTTGATTAAATATTTTTTTATTTAATTAATTTAAAATCTAAAATTAATTTTTGCGTTTTTCTAAGATATTTGATTTTATGAAAAATCATCTTAAATGTAATATTTTATAAAAAAAATAAAATATCTAAAGTTTTTTTATTTAATTAAAATTAATTAATTAAAAAAACTTAATTTTATTTTCTATTATAAAATATTTTAATTAAAATTGAAATTTTGAATTAATCAAATCAATTGGATAAATAAAACAGATATGTAATCATCCACGCAATTCATATATATATAAACACAATATGCATATATTCCGATTTTATCATCCAAGTGAAACGCTAAAACATTTCAGTCTCCTGTAGAGGATAAGCTGTAATAATTCTCTTTCTTGTCAGTTTGTTGTATGCTGATTGCATCAGGCTTTCCTGATACACTGTGATATACAAGTATATTACATTACGGTCTTCAAATATATCAGAATATCAATCAAAAACAGCCCCAAGCTCGCCAACCACCATCGGCCACCAAGCACCACCACCGATGCCACCAAGCCACCACCTTCAGGCGGCTTTTTCTGGTGCTTCTTTAGTGCACATTTTGTTTTTGAAAAAATAGCTCAAATATTCAGCCACACGTTACTTTGAAGAGTGCATCAAAAATAGTCCAAAAAAAGCCTAAAAATAGCCCCCGAATAGCGCCGCTGTTGCCAAAAATCACCTATTTTAATGCACTATTTGGCCTAGTTTTCTTCTGATTTTTGGACAGTATTTTAAGGTATATTTGCCGCTATTTTATACCTAAAAAATTACTCAAAAAATAGTTTCAAAAATGGCCCAAAAATCATCAAAATAGCCACCAAATTGCCGCCGCCAAAGCCGCCGATGGTGGTGCTGTTTTGCTTTTTTTTGTTGCTATTTTTGACTTATTTTTGTTACTATTTTTAATGCATAAATACTGTAAAAAAATTCACCGAAAAAAACCGTTTAAAACTTTTTAAAAAAACTTACTGCGATCCGTAGCCTGTAAAAATTTGAAACCACTACCGGTGTCGTTCTCGTTCTTTGTATTCTTGGATATATTCAATCTATTTTTAAATAATCTAAACAGATATTTAAAAATAAATAACTAGTTATTACATCGATTCTATCTCTCGAAAGCTCACATTCGATCTTTCATGGATAACCTCCGTGTTTAAAAAATTAAATTATCATGCAAGCCCATTCAATCAAATACGAATAATAATATGACGATCATAAAATCAGAATTAAAATGCCTATAAAATAAAGTTAGTACAGTTTTAAAAGTACTTGGCCTCGATAACCGTAAACAAAAAATAAAACAGTTTTGATACCAATTGTTGGAGACAAAACTGCAAAAATTATTATTTTTGCAAATAATTTTCGGTAATAAAATAACTGGACGAAAAAACGCCGAAATGGGCTTCAGATAAAAATATAATCTTCTGTATGCAAGTCGTACTCTACATACCAGATTAAATACTATACAGAATAAAGGACATCCATGCATAACATTTAAAGAAATGATATACATGCATTGCTCATTAAAATTCTCATAAAATAAAAAATTAATTTTATTAAAATAAATTAAATACTAAAAATATAATTTTCTATATACCAACCCTAACAGTATGAACGTCTAACCACCTTCTGGATTAATCATGATTTTCTGTTAAGTTCTTAAAAGGTGTTACGTATAATCTTTTGCATACCTACCATTTAAAGATGCATGAAAAGTGATTTATGTTTAAATCGGATTTTTGGTTTAAAAATCATTTTTCATTGTTTTGGTGGATGGAAGTGTGTTCCGAGAGTTTTCTTTCGAGGTTTTGGTGTGGGGTTTGGACGTGCGAGTATCCGAGGGTGTTATTTGGATGTTTGGAGGCTTGATTTCAGGTTTAGAAGCAAAAATCATAGCTTAAAAATATTTTTTGAGCTTGATCAGCCGACTGGATCATCATGATCAGTCGACTGGATCATCTTTTGGGGAGGTCAGTCGACTGAACCTCGCAGGTCAGTCGACTGACATGGTTTTATTTTGCTTTTTTCCTTTTCCTTAGAGTTTTCAGTCGACTAGGGTTGGGGTCAGTCGATTAAAGTGCTGGGTGTTTACCCTAGGTTTTTTGTTATTCTTTTGGGTGAATGGTTGGGTTCCTTTTGGAAAAAATGTTTGATTTTTGCGGAAAACGTGTTTTATTGAAGGTTTGGAGCTAGCCTTGGGGTTGAGTCTCAACTTCTAAAACGTTTTGATAAAAATATATTTTTCACATGTTTTGTTTGATCTTCATGGTTGATGGACTGGATATCTTTTTAGACATGTGCTGTATAAATTATTTTTTGGGTAATTTTTAAATATTTTTCTTAGATGTACCGTGGCAGTGGATGTGTTGAGTTGAGCTTTCATTACTTCACGCTGAAAGTCTAAAAACGTACGCAGAGTAGGTCCCTACATGCCTTTGGATTAATCCCCATAAATGAGGTTAGTGGGTGCTTAGTGCCCTCGGGTCGTGAATCCGTAAACTAAGTGGTTGGTGGGTGCTTAGAGCCCTCAAGTTGTGAACCCGTAAATTAAGTCGGTTGCCTCCGTAAATGGAGTTTCTTATGTTGTCGTGACTCCGTATAGAATTTGTCATTACTGAGTAGGCCTTAAGTGGTCACTAGAGTAATGGATAAAAGTCTATAGTTGTTACCTTTGTCTGTGTGGCAGAGTTGGTACATTGAATTACATTTTATTTCTTTCTCCTCGGCTGTGTGACCCAAGTAGAGAATACTTTACTGTTTTTCCTTAACTGTGGCATGATATCTGTCATGATGATACGCATAGTTTTAAGAATGAAAACTTGATAGTTTTTTAGAGAAAAACCTTTTAGCTCTTGTGGTTAAGTTTATATGCTTATGATTACGTAACCTATTTTACAGCTTTATATAGTCTATTTCTATTGGGTTTCGGCTCACGGTGTAAAATTTTGTTGTAAAATTTTTTTCAGGTGAACATGTGGAGTTGACCTAGATGCAGTGGTGATGAAAGACTTACTATAGTTTTCCTATTGTTGAGACATGTACTTTTACATGTGATGCCTGTTTCAGAAGGCGAGTTTTGTACGCCTTGAGGCGATAGATTTATTCATGTATGAGAATGCATGTTTACTGTTTATGAGATGAAAATCATTTATCCAAATGTTATATTTTTTAGTTGATGGTTTTTCAACTGCAAATCTTATTTTCATAAACGGTGTTTGGTGGGTTTTCGCGTGACCTTGGAGTTTGGGGCATGACATAACACAGATAACTTACCTAATTTACCTAATTATGCATTTGTCGGCGTGTCATCATTCGTTTTGTTACCTCTCCAATCACCAGATCCAGTGAATAATTTAGCTTAACACGTAAGGAAGGTTCCAAAACTGCTTACTCCTCTAAAGTAGTCGTACTTTCAGAACATGCATCCACTGATTATTTAGGAGAGGTGGGCTGAATAGGTTCATCAAGTACCTCAGAATTAGTCTGATCTTCTTTCGGTATCCGTGCCTATTCAGAAGTTTTTGTATTATGAACATTAGAAGTTTCTGTATTATCAATAACAACATTAACAGATTTCATAACAGTAGAAGTATGAACATTATAAACTCTATAAACTCTACTGCTAGTGGAATAACTAAGAAATATTTCATCATCACTTCTGGAGTAAAATTTGTTTAATTGTTCATGATCTTTTAATATGTAACATTTGCTCTCAAAAGTTCTGAAATATTTTACATTTGGCTTCCTATATTTCCATAACTCATAAATAGTTTGTTTGGTGCCAGGCAATATTTTGAAAATTGGACCGTTGAGCGAATCGAAAAAAAAATGGGCGGATGAGTCACCAGTTCAATCGGAATCGAACTAGAATCGAATCATGACGTCATAATTATATCATTAATAATTTTAAAATTTATAAATATTAAATAAAAATAACATCTAACTCACAATTTAAATAAAAAAAATAAGAACATCTGATGATATAAGCATAATTTTAATTAAACAATTAGAATAAAAACAAAAGCAAAAGAAAAAAAAAGAATAAAAAGCAAAATTATTCTGTAACAGACACATAGCAATACAACATTAAAAAAAGTTAAAAAACAAAATAAATAAAAAATAATACGAGCAAAAAGTAAATGAAAAAAATAAATGCAAGCAAGTTAAGTAATAGACGATGCAACAGTGTGAAACAGCTAAAGCTAACAAAATGAAGTAAGAAAACGAAACGCCACCAAAAGCTTAGGAACAGTGAAAACACTAAAAAGTAAAAAAGTTATGTGGGGGGAGGGGTTGGAAGCGAGACCATTTGAAAAAATTTTAAGTTAAAATAAATCAAAAAAATAAAATTTAAAGTTAAACACTTAAACAGCAGGAATATATTAGGACCGATGAAAATCCAACTGGTTTTCTTGAACCGGTACCGGTTTGACCGGGTCACTGCTTCAACCGCGGGTTTGGACGGTTTCATTAAAAACATCGATTTTTATTCAGAGCCAGTTTAATGGGTTTAACCAGACAATTGGCCGGGCCGGTCACCGATTCAACCGGTTGAACCAGCTGGGCCGGTCTGGGTTTTAAAACATTGGTGCCAGGTCATAAATACACTCGATTTATAACATAACAGGTAGTATTTATGGCCTCAGCCCAAAACTTGAGAAGAATATTTTTACCATGAAGCATAACTCTGGCCATCTTCTATACCACTCTATTTTTTTGTTCTACTACACCATTCTATTGTGGTGTTTTAGGTGCAGAAAGCTTGTGTTGAATTTTCTGTTCGTCATAAAAACTTGAGAATTTAGAGTTCTCAAATTCCTTACCATGACCTGATCTAATCTTTGTGATGTGCTGATTTTTCCTTCTTGTTCATTATTCAATATAAGACACAAGAATATAAAAATAGCAAATGTGTTAGATTTTCATGCAAAAATTTCACCCAGGTAAACCTAAAAAAGTCATCAACTACAAGAAAGATATATTTTTTGCCACCTATACTTTCTGTTCTAGTAGGACCCATAAGATCCACGTGAAGAAGTTGCAGAGGATATTAAGTAGCCAACTAATTTATTTTCTTGTAAGGAACTTTAATTTGTTTATCTAGTTGACAAGGTCCACACAACTTTTGTATTGCTGCTTAGCTTTGGAATACCTTTAACCAATTCAGAATTTGCAAGCCTAGATAAATTCGTGTAATTTATATGACCTAAACGATGATACCATAATTCAGTTTCACCAATTTTGGCTGAATTACATGATAGATCGATTTTAGACAAAATTTCATAGTAGTTGTCAGAGGTATGAACACTATGAATAACATTTTTTTTCTTTTTGTCCAAAATAAAATAATCAGTTTTGGTAAAATGAACTTCATGGTGTGTATCGTACATTTGATTAATCCTAAGTAAGTTTGCTTTTAAACTGTCTATGAGAAGGACATTGTCCAATTTGGATAGCTCAGAAGAGCTAATAGATCCTCTCCCGATAATCTTGGATGAGTTTTCATCCCCAAATGTGACAAGTCCTCCATCGTAAGGATCAATACTAGAGAATAAAGACTTATCTCCTAACATATGTCGGGAACACCCACTGTCCAAATACCACATGAAAGAATTTTGAGCTTTTAAAGCAGTGTAAACCACATTGCATTTCAAATTATATTTTTTAACCCAAAAAGCACAAATTTTGGAAAATGGTTTGGTTGGAGTGCTGGTTTTCTAGCCAAAATATGGTCTCTGCTAGTTGGCCGCTCGAGCGCTCAAAGAGGCTGCTTGAGCGCTGGACTACCAGTGATTGTGTTTGTTTCTCTGCCAGTGGTCCGCTCGAGCGTACAGAGGTCCCGCTTGAGCGCGTAATTTCCAGTGAACTTTTCTATCTCTCTACTGGTTATCCGCTCGAGCGCTCAGAGAACCCGCTCGAGCGTGCACTTGGCCGAGAGTTTTATTATGCAGCAGTTTGATTTGATCGTGCAATTTTTCAGATTTTCTTACATGTTGATATGTAGACAGAGATTTTATTTTTCTGCAAAACAGCCTTATATGACCCACAATACCATAAAAATGACAAGTAGGAACAAAATCTTTTAAATCTGGTGATTGTGGTACAAGTTTTTGAATAGGTTTTCCTAAAAATTCAGACCTGATTTTTTAGGCATTTCCAAGACATTTTCCTTACTTGTGGACATGCTGACAGCTTTTACAAAGTTGATTTTACCTGCATTCTGTGATCCAAACGTACTTTTCACGTATCCTAAAGTAGTTCGGTTTGACGTCACTTTCTGCATGCTTAATATCTCTTCCAAACTCAGGGAATCTGCATTCAATTTCTTGATAGTAGTATTAGCAGTTAATAAATCAGTTTTGCAACAGTTTAACTTTAGATTCACTTGCCTCAAACAAATATTTGAATTTTATTGAGTTCTATAATTTCCAACTCAAGTTCAAAATTTTTTGATTTTAGGGAATCACATGATTCAATAAATTCATTTATCTGTTTTTCAGAATTAATCAGTTTCTCATTCATTTTGTTTTTAAAAATTTTTAGTTGTGAGATCAAATTTTGAGACTCAGTTAGTTCAGATTTTAGACCGTTATTCTCTTTTTCCATAATTTTGACCTTCATTGTTAGCTCAGTGATAACTTTCGTTAGTTTGTAACTTTCTTTGTGAAGTTTATCATAAGTCCACTAAAGATCTTTCTCAATCTCTTCATCAGATTCAGAACCAAAATCCGATTTTTCTTTTTCAGAATCACTTTGAGACACACGGAATTCATGATCAGATAATTCAAACTTACTTGATCCTATGGAAGCAGCAAAGGCAACGAACTTTCCCCCGTCATTCTCTAGTTCTGACTCATTTCCATCGTCAGATGATTCAATTTCATCATCCCATGTCACAGTGAACACTTTTTCTTTCTTTTTCTGTTTATTTGGACAATTCTATGCAATATATTCATACTCTTGACATTCAAAACACTATATATTCTGGTTCTAGACTTTATCTTTTTTCTTTTCAAACTTAACCACATTTTTACTTCTATCACCAAAATGTTCAGATTTTGACTTAAGGCTAGGTTTTTTATTTAAAATAATTTTTTTTCAATTTTTTAACTATAAATGTCATAACCTCATGATCAATTTTTGCTTCATCATATGAATACTTTAACTCAACCTTAGAAGTTTTAAATGCAACGCCTTTTGATGTTTTAGGTTGACGTAGAGTTGATTCAAATGTTTGAATATTTTCAACCTATTGTTCTACTCTAAGAGAATCAATATCTTACTTTCTTCAATAGCAGTAACTTTTGGTTTAAAACGTTAAAAGTAGTGATCGTAACATTTTCTTAACAATACGAGATTCAAGAATTTTTTTACCAAGTATAAAGCTGGAATTTACTATGTCACTCAACTTTGCATAAGATTCATTAAAGATCTCATTGTCTTCCATTCGAAGGATTTCAAAACTTGTGGTGAGCCTTCGAATTTAGAAATTTTAACAGTTGACGTGCCTTAGTCTGTGACTTCAAGGATATCCTATACTTCTTTAGCGATTTCACACGTACATATACGTTTGAATTCTTCTGGTATGACACTGTTAAAAATAGCATTGATAATTTTACTATTTCAGCCTGCTTTGTCTAAATTCTTTTTCTCCTAATGTTCAGTGGGTTTTAAAATCATATAATCACTAGATTTAACAGTTGGAGGGATATAGTCAATTACAACAGTCATTCATACCATTTCGTCAATAGATTTGAGAAATACCCTCATACAAACTTTCCAATAAAGATAGTTTCCTCCATCTAACAACGGGAGTCGAACATTTGGGTTTCCTTCTCTACGAAATTCCATCTATGTGATTGATTAGGATCGAAAACTTTTTATAACAAAATGAACCTGCTCTGATACCAATTGAAAAATATAATTTTTTCTTATTTTGAAAAATAATATTTTTGAGCTTTAATCAATCACATTCACGAAATACAAGAACAAAAAGAAACCACAACATAGAGTTTTTTATGTGAAAAAACCCAACGGGTAAAAAATCACGGGACTACCAAGTCCAGGAACCAAGCACTAAATCACAAACAGTTACAATACAACTTACAGAGTCTTTGATCGACTCCTCAATCTTCTAGTCCTAAGCTTGTATGCCGAATCCTCGTTCACCATTCTCCTCTTGATTCTTACTACAACGAATCCTCGTAGCAACTTCTCTGGCAAAATCCTTCGTGAGAACTTAGAACACCATCTAAGTTTGAGAGAAAAACTTAGATGGCGTTCTAAGTTCTATAGAACATCTAAATTCAGGGTGTTTTATAGGTTTAGGAAGGTGATGTTTTTGACACACGAATCAACCCTTGATATGATCTTTAAGCCTAGTTTATTTCTCTGTCAAAGATTGGTTTCGTGCGTCCCTAATAATCTATTTATAGATCATTATAGATCATTAAATCTCAGGCAAGCAGGACTCTCATTTAATTAAACTGCCTGGGCTTCGCTCGAGCAATCATTTGGGCGCTCGAGCGACCGCTTGAGCAGTCAGATTGCCGAGACTCTCTATCGAGTATGTTTTTACTGCTTGTACCTTAGGCTTTTTTGTATGTACCACCAACATCATCTTTAGAAGAACTCAAATAAATCAAGAATCAAGAATATCTAGATCATTTTAGGAATCTAGATATAACCAAACCTTCCTAATCCTAAAAGCTTCCGAAACCTATCACCTTCCTAAAACTATAAAACACCCTGAATTTGTTATATTAAAATAAAAATAAAAATAGAAATTAATTTATATTAATTTCTTTACATTATGTATGCAAAATCCACATTTATTGGCCTCGTTCTTGATTTTTGCATCTTCTCTTTTTCTTAATAAAAAAGGCTTGCCCCTTGGGGCAGAGTTAAAAAATTTATTCAGTGAGGCAAAATTTTAAAATTATAAATGTACTATTTTTATTTAATAATTAACATTAATTATTACATAATTGTTAGTCAACAAAATAATGCCTGTCAATAATATATGATTTTAATATAAAATTTATCACTATACTATTTATATTTTGAAGATGATACATTTAAATATAAACACAGATAGTATTGATATCTACTTTTATTTCAAAAATAAAAGAATATAAGAATACAAGAAAAAAAATATGTACTTCAAGATCCTCGTTGGCTTGACTTGGTTCTCGATTTTCGTATCTTCATCTTATTATTTTTTTAAAAGAAGGCTTGCCATTCAGCAAGGCAAATATTTAAAATTCTACATGTATTATTTTTATTTAATTATTAAAAATAATATTTTTATTTTTATTTAATAACAATTGACCACAAATAACTATTTATATTTTGAAAATGACACAGTTGAATATAAACACAGATAGTATTATGATCTACTTTTTGTTTTCAAAAGGAGAAATATGTACATCAAGATTTAAGAAATTTATTTAGCGAGGCAAATATATAAATTATATATCTATTATTTTTATTTGATAATTAAAAATAATAACTACATAAGTATTACTCAAAAAATTATATATATTAATAATATATGATTTTAACGTACAATTGACCTCAATGACTATTTATATTTGGAATTTGACATTTTCTAATATAAACACTGATATTTTTATGGTCCAATTTTTTTGAAAGAAGGAGAATGTAAGAAAAAATTTCGCCTCCAATTAAGATCCGCATTGAATTCGTCTGGTTGTTGATTTCTAAATCTTCTCACCTTTCCTTTAAAAAAAATGAGTTTGTCGCTCGGTCGAATTAAGAAATTTATTCACTATAACGAATATTTAAAATTATATATATTTTTATTCGATAATTAAAATTATAAGTACAGAATTGTTAGTCAAGAAAATTATATATATATATTAACCCTGATAAATAAGTTTTAACATACAATTGACTATGATGACTATTTATATTTCGAAAATAACACATTTGAATATAAAAGATATGCATAAAAGATATCTATTTAATATATCTATTTATATTTCGAAAATAACACATTTTAGTCATAAGTTATAATTTTTTCAAACACTCACAACTTTTGTTACAAATTATAATAATTATTTTTTATTATTTTAACTACAAGTTATAATTTTTATTAAATATTTATAACTTATGCTATAAGTTATAATTTATAAATTATTAATTTTAATAATCTCAAACACCGCCATTATAAGAAAATATGTGTAGTTCAAAATCTGCATTAATTGGATTGGCCTGGTTCTTGATTTTTGTATTTTTTTTAAAAAGTTTGTCACTCGTGTAAGGCGGAGTGAAGAAATATATATATATATTATTTTAACATACAATTAATTACTATGACTATTTATATTATTTTAACATACAATTAATTACTATGACTATTTATATTTTGAAAAATGGCACATTTGAATATAAACATAGCTAGTAACGTGATCAACTTTTTTTCAAAAATAAAAATATGTAATTTAAAAACCGCATTGAATTGGCATTCTACAAAGTGAGGCAAATATTTAAAATTATATATAATATTTTCATTTTATAATTAAAAATAATAATTACGTAAGGGTTATTCAAAAAGATTGTGATTACATATATATATATATATATATATATATATATATATTAATAATGTATGATTTTAATATACAATTGACCACTATGATTTTTTATATTTCAAAAATGACACATTTAAACATAAAAAAATAATTTGTTTTTAAAAAAAATTATAAGAAAAAATATGTACTTCAAAATCTGCATTGGGTTAGCCTGGTTGCAAGGGTGTAATTTAGGCTGAGCTCAGTCGCGTGGCTCGGGCAGGCCTAACCTAGTTTAGAGCCCGCAAGCTTTCGCAAAAAATCGGACCTAGTCGGGTTTTTTTCCAAGAGGTAGATCCAAGCCCCAAGGATATAAGGCTTGGGCTTAAGGCTGGGTCTCGGACTTCGGGCCAGACTTTGGGCCGATCCGTCGGGTTTTTAGGTTTATTTATTTATTTTTTAAAATTATTGTTGTAACTTGTGATTTTTCTTATTTTTTGTTTAAAAAGGCTTGCCATTCAACAAGGTGAATATTTAAAATTCTATTTGTATTATTTTTATTTAATGATTAAAAATAATAATAACATTTTTATTTAATATCAATTGACCACAATAACTATTTATATTTTGAGAATGACACAGTTGAATATAAGCACAGATAGCATCATGGTCTACTTTTTGTTTTCAATAAGAAAAAATATGTACATCAAGATTCTAGAAATTTATTTAGAAGAGGCGAATATATAAAATTATATATGTATTATTTTTATTTGATAATTAAAAATAGTAACTACATAAGTATTACTCAAAAAATTATATATATTAATAATATTTGATTTTAACGTGCAATTGACCACAATGACTATTTATATTTGGAATTTGACACTTTTGAATATAAACACTGATATTTTGATGGTCCAATTTTTTTGAAAAAAGAGAATAATGTAAGAAAAAATATCTTCTCTAATTAATATCCGCATTGAATTAATCTGGTTGTTGATTTCTGAATCTTCTCTCCTTTAAAAAAAAAAAAAGTTTGCCACTCGCTCGAGTCAAGAAATTTATTCACTATTGTGGGAGGACAGAGTCGACCAGGTAACGTGGCACACGTGGAATACCCTACAGTATAGCACCTCGGTGTATATCCCCCAACTCGGGAGGTAGGACGAGCATGCACGAATAATGCTCCCGAGCTCCTAGGATCTTGGGAGAGGTGAGGCTGAGGAACGGCCTGGTTACTAAGGCCGTGGGCTCCAAGCTTGGGAGAGACTGTCTTGACCCCCAGAGAGAAGTGATTGGCATTGGGAGGAGGTGTGTTCGGCTATCATGTCCGAGTAGGATCCCTTGAACGATCTCGATGGCTGAGCTCGGGAATTTTGATATGATGATCAGTGGCCGTGATACGCGGATCAAAAGAGGGAGCAAATGATAAAAGATCAGAAGCAATTGGACCCACTTTAGGAACTTGTAGAAAGATCTTGTAGAAAGAAGTGATGATGGCAGTAATAAGTCACCATCAGATTGACAGCAATGCATTGCTCATAGAAAGGGAGTACAACCCGACCTGCTCAGGTCGGGACGGACTCCAAAGGCGAGTCAAGTACATTTCTTCTTATAAATAGCCAACGCTCTTAAGGGGAAAAGTAGGCTCTCTTTTAATCAGCAAAACTCTGTCAAATTGCTCAAGTTCATCTGTCTCTCTCTCTAAATTTCTTGTCTGATTTGATCGTTTGAGGGTCCACCGGTATAAAGCCAACGGCGGGTATTTCATCCCTTTCTTGTATAGGCATACGTGGAACCTAGTCCTGATAGTTCAGCCAGTTTGGATGGGAACAATAGATCCCAATCCTTATCTTCTACAACTTGGCGCCGTATGTGGGAAGTTTGCTAAGAATGCCTCCATGGCTAGTCGGGGAAACCATGTTTATGATGAGCTGAGGGAACGATGCGCACCATGCACAGAAGTGTCACACGCAACTCGCCGTTGAAGGAAACATCTTGTTCCCTCTGAGATCCACGTTAGGGGATCTAGGAGAGCACACCCATGCAGGGAGCTCCCATGAAACCACCCCTTCTGAAGGGGACTATCCCCTACGATACTCGATCCAGCAAGTAGTAGAGGAATATCAAGACGAACAGAATAGGAGGGACCAGTAGCTGGTCAGGCTCCAACAAGAGCTCCATGAAGCGAGGGCTCGCATGAACCAACGACGCCCGTCTGGAGTCCATTCAGAGCATGAATGGTCTAATCGAAAGCAGAGGAGAGGAATTGTTCGGCCTTTGGCCAGCCACAGTACCAGGAGGGAGCCCCGCCCTGAGCCGCATGAGGATGACCCAGAGAGCAGTCGCATCTCAGGCTCTAAAAGGAGGAGGCAAGGACAGACTCAGACGTCTAGCAACACTCACACACCAGCTGAACGCCATTAGGAGGAGCAGCAAAAGGCTTACCAGGAGCTCAGCCGAGCAGAACAGAAAGAGAAGCTCAAGCAGTGGTTTAACCTCCAGCTCGAGGGGAGGTTACAACTGACGACAGGCAGGTCGGCAAGGGATGTTGCTCGGAGGGCACTAGAGCAGATATTAGCCTCTCCATTTACAAGGGAGGTGGACAGAGCAGATCCGCCCAGAAAGTTCCAAACACCTAAGTTCACCCTTTATGATGGAAAGGCTGACCCCATGGGTCACATCCGGCATTTTAGACAAATGACGGTCCGTTAGAACGGGAATGATGCCCTGATTTGTAGGATTTTCCCTTCCAGCTTGGACGAGGTAGCTCTATGCTGGTTTGATAAACTCCCAACTGGGTCAATTGGAAGTTGGAAGTAGCTTGCTGAGCTATTCGCAACGAGGTTCATCACCAACAATAGATAGCCCAAGGAGATTGACTCTCTGCTTGGCTTAAGAAAAGCTGAGAATGAAAGCCTAAGGTCTTATGCTTGGCGTTACTGGAAGACCTTTAACGATATAGACGATTGCAACCAGCAGCTTATTGTGGCATCTTTCAAGCTTGGATTAAATAAAACCCACAAGTTGAGGCATTCACTGACCAAGAGGCCTGCTCAGGGCATGGCCGAACTAATGTTGAGGATTGAGTAATACTCAAAGGTCGAGGAGGATATGAGAGGCATGGATAATGAAACGCCTACCCAGGAAGTGCAGAAAAAAGCCTGGGCAGAGAAGAAGGAAAGCAAGAAGGCCAAAAAAAGCCCCGAAAGGGAAGGGAAACGTGAGAGACCAAACGGAGTTTATGAAGTCGCCAATACTGTGTTTAAGGAGCCCCTTCACAAGCTTCTTCGCCAAATCAAGGACAAGCCGTGGTTTGTCTGGCCACCAAAAATACTTACTGATCCGAGCAAACGGGATGCGAATAAACGCTGCTCTTACCACAAAGAGCACGGACATTTCACAGACTGCTACCGGCAGTTCAAGTGTTACGTCTCAAAATTCCCATGTTAAAATTAGAATAATACCCAATATGAGTCTCTCATAAGCCGTAAATATTCAATTTCAACATGCATAAGTATATCGCCAAGAAGCGTACAAAACATGCCTTCAAACAGGCATACCAAAGAAAAACTAGTAAGTCTTCCGCCACCACGGGCACCACTTGATAAACTCCTCGTGATCACCAACCTCCAGACTTGAAAATAGGTTTACAATAAAATCCCACACTGTGAGCCGAAATCCAATAAAACAGACTATAAAGCTGTAAAGTAGGATATGCAATATATGGTGGAAGCTCACTCAACCACGGTCAAAACCAAGCATTAAAACTAATCTAAGTAACGTGTTACAGTTATCAAAAACAGTAACCAAAACATTGTTTAGTCACGCCCCAAACTTTGGATCACGTGAAACACCCACAAACAACCAAACATAACACGCAATCTGATAATACACTTTCAAATTAAACCATGCATGCATTGTATATAATCGCCAAACGGCATACATTATGCGGTTCCAACACCGAAAAAATACGTTACAACATACATGTAATAAATAGAACAAAAGGAAAGACTACAGCTCTTTCACTTCTCCAGTACATCCAGATCAACCTGCGTGATCGGTACCTAAAGAAAATTAAATCCCACGTCGTGAGCCAAAGCTCAGAAGATGCTAGACAGCACATGCAGTATAAGCTAAACATGTTAGGAAAACGAGGTATAGTTTTAGACTCGCTTTCAAGCGTTTAAAACAATTTTCACATGCAAACGGAAAAGCAAGGATACAAACCATCTTTTGACTTACTCATGGAAGCATTGAAAATAGTTTGAATACGGTTTTTAGATCGTGATTCACACAACTCCTAAAAATAATTTGAAATTGATTGTATCCGCCCCACAATGCAGTTCATGCAATCCATGTAACTTCTCAGACTTCCACCGAAGGACCACAACCCCCATCTATGCAACGGACATAACCCGTGCAACACACTTCTTCATGAACTTTCACCGTAGGACCATCATCTGCCCTCATCAGATATCTTCATGGACTTTTACCGTAGGACCATTATCCGCCTTAACTAAGACCTTGTCGACCAAGGTCAACGAATATCTTCACGGACTTTCACCGTAGGACCATTATCTGTCCTCATATGCATATCTTTACGGACTTTCGTTGCGGGACCAAAATTCACCCTACATATGCAATACATATACAAATCTACGTATTAACAGGCATCCCTACACATGCCTAAATCACGGGATAAAATCGTATACCACGAGATAAGACCCCATCAAAACATGCATACTAAATTAGGGTTTAAATGCATAAAATCACGTACTATCACTACGTTACACAAATCACGTCACATGCTATCTACGCGACTCACACAACACTTGCAACTCATGCAACATGCATCACATGCATTCGTTTCTCATATTTCACATAACCATGCCTATAAAACTTCTGAGTTTTAAAGCATACAACCACAGTACACATAACGATACTAAAATCATGTAATTCACTTATATAATCTGTACATAAATAAACAGTTATAAATGCACATAACCATGTATAGCAATGCATCACGATGCCACTCGTCAAAACATTACCCGAACAACCTGTCCACATACTAGGACCCGTCCACACACCGAGAAAATCAACATCTAACCCGGAGCCCAACACTGAACCTTCCACAGAACGGTTCTCAACAAAACCCACCTTTAAACCAAACCACGAATCCAGACGTCCCGCACGCACACAACTGTGCCACAACACTCAAAACTAACCATGCATGTCACACCGAGGACAGCACCACAAAAATACCTGAAGCCACGACACGACTCCCAAATCCACCACACAACTAACCAAACCCTAAAAGAATCTAACAGTATTTCAGTCGACTAATCCCATAATTAATCAATTGAATACTATAAGAAACCAATTAGAAACCAAGGACCCAACCAAAACCATCAAAATAAACACCTAATACCCACACAAGACCCTAGTCGACTAACCCCAAGCCCCAAGTCGACAGAAAACTTACTGGAAAGCAAGAAAAACCCAAACAGAAACATGCCAGTCGACTGACCCCCTGGTCCAGTCGACTGAACCCAAAACAGAAGCATCCCAGTCGACTGACCTCCAGGTCCAATCGGCTGATCTCCTAAACTCAAGATCTAGCCGACTGACCTCCCAGGTCCAGTCGACTGACCTCCCAGGGGAGCTATTTTTAAGCCACAATTTCAACGCCCAAACCTCGAATCAGAGCTTCCAAACTCCCATCCAACACCCTCGAATATCCACACGCCTAAGCCTCACACCAAAACCACGAAAGAAACACCCGACACCCGATTTCATCCACCGAAATCGTCAAAAAATGGGTTTTAAACCCAAAACCCAACTTGAACATAAAATCAGATCTACAGCAATCTATCTAGTAAAAACATACACGATTACACGTAGCACCCTTATAAGACATGAGAGTCTAGAATCCTACCTCGGTGAATTAAAATTTTGATGCCTTGAACCACGTGTAAAATCGAGTTTCGCCGAAATAAAATTTCATCTGGATGAACGCGTAACCCACAGTGCCAAAAGCAAGGATCTGCTGTTGGATCATTGAAAATCGAGCCCCGGGCCCCTGAGAAGTTAGAGAGAAGATAGAGAGAAAAAAGAAACTTACTGGAGAAGTTTTGAAAATATCTTTTAAAAATATCTAACTCTAGATATTTATAGGCTTTCAAATTATCTCCCTTTTTTGAATTTTTTAAAAATTCGCACCGCATTGTCTTATGGCCCCGGGAATCAACTTCATATGCATATCTAACCCCGATCATGCATCAAAACACATTTAAACATGCTAAAGTAAAAACACTAAACGCGCGTCAAAAAATGCCAAAAAAGAAAACGGGTCAGGGTTTCACAACTCTACCCCCCTTAAAGGAATTTTTCCCCCGAAATTTAATCCAAGGTCAACAACAAACCGTCGATCGCAATCAACACAGGCACACAAGATGGTCAGCCGAACCATTCCTAGGATATAGTCAAACAAGGTCAGGAATCCTAAACAACGGCCAACTATATTAAAGACACAGGATCTACAACTCACCATAACCTCACATCATCACCAGCCACTGCCTCAACAACACAGCACCCACGGAATCTATCACCAACTCCCAAATAGATGGAACACAGAAACTGACCCAAAATCAGCATACTCAAAAAGTATCTCTGCTCGCTGAAGGCATATCTCTATCCTCCGGCACGACTAGTGCCCTAGATGAACCGAGTGTATGGGGGCATACGTTCGGGGCAATGTCACTATGTCCTGTCCACCATAACTCGGTGCTGTCAGTTGTCGTACCGACTGCGCTGATGTACTCCCACCTGCCATCCAGGAAGTCTGAACCGCAGGATATTGCTGTCGCTCCTGCACATACGAACTCTCTAGAGTGCCCACTGTACTCGGCGAACCCTCTCTCTAGGGATAGTTCCTCCGAATATGTCTCGTCTGACCACATCCAAAACAAGTAGGCAGCCCTCTCCTCTGTGACTAATCTGGTATGGGACTCTAAGACTGCCTCAACCGTGATTCCAGGTACTGCCTCAACTGTGAACAATCTGATAAACGATGCCCTGGCTGTCCACATCGGTAACATCTGACCTCCATTTGGTTTGGCCTCCCTGACGAAGCCACTGATGGTGCTGGTGTAGAGAACTGCTGTGGTCCAGATGGATGAAAGCTAGGACCAGAGGACCTCTACCTCTTACTAGAACGCACACCTGTCTGCGCCTCTGTCCCACCTTGAGGTATCCTGGCCTCCCTAGAAGCTCGGATCTCAATCATAGTATTCTCTTCCCTCACTGCTGCTTCTACCAGCTCTATGAACACCCGAAGTCCTATCGCAACTACATGCTCCCTGATCGTTGGCCTCAAGCCCCACTCAAACCTCATCAATCGTAGCTCGTCTGTGCTCACCAACTTCGATGCAAATTGGGATAAACTTGTAAACCTGGCCTCATACTGCATAACATCCATGGCCCCCTGGGTAAGAGTGTAGAACTCGTCCCTGTACAAATCCGTCTTCGAAAGCGGGAAGTATTTCTCCAGAAACACTCTTGTAAAGGTTGCCTATGTGACTCCCACAATGGTTCCGGCATACTTCCACCATGCGTGAGCAGCTCCCCTCAGCTGGAAGATAGCAAAAGCAACCTGTAACTCGTCCTCCTCAATCTGCAATGTGTCCAGGATTCGAGTCACCAACTCCAGCTACTCCGTCGCCACAATAGGATCAGGATCTCCCGCAAAGGTAGGTGGATCCATGCGCCTGAAATCCCACATCGCTACTGTAGCCCTCGCCTCAGGCACTCCCTCTCTCTCTCCCTCTCTAACGATCTCACTTCTAACCAACTACTGGATAGAACCAACCAGCACACACAACAACTCCGTCGCGTCCACCGGTCCCAAGAGAGCATTTGCATCCCCAGCATCAAGGATAGGAACATCCCCTTGGCCAACACCACGACCACAGCCACGGCCTCGCCCTCGTCTCGCAGACATCGCGTCTATATAAAAAAAATAGAACATGAAATGCAGCACATAGCATAAATCACATAAGAATGCTAACATATAGCCACATAGGTTCATGCTAAACAAAATCCCACATACCGAGGAGAACCAACAAGAATGACACGTCAATCTGGATAACCTACTCAGATTTTCTGCTAGAAATCAGGTCACCAAAACGTGTTTCTAAATTAGCTCACAGTTCAACCCCTATGCTCACATTTACACATCATACTCATGCTTAACATGCCAACACGTTCATGTTATCAAAGCATTTAAACACATGTAATCAAGAATACGAAATCAACCTCACACGGGATACACCCTCATATGCATATCTTTACGAATTTTCACCGTAGGACAATTCATATGCATATCTTTACGGATTTTCACCATAGGACCATTATCCGTCCTCATATGCATATCTTTACG
The DNA here is from genome assembly GCA_034768845.1 of Heliamphora exappendiculata. Taxonomy (NCBI): domain Eukaryota; kingdom Viridiplantae; phylum Streptophyta; class Magnoliopsida; order Ericales; family Sarraceniaceae; genus Heliamphora; species Heliamphora exappendiculata. Next base: position 9,241 of record JAOTRH010248840.1, on the reverse strand, counting down.
AATTTTCACTAAGGGACCAAAATTCACCCCACATATGCAATACAAATACAAATCTATGTATTAACAGGCATCCCTACGCATGCCTAAACCACGGAATAAAACTATATACCACGGGATAAGACCGCATCAAAACATTCATACTAAACTAGGGTTTAAATGCATAAAGCCATGTACTATCCTTACGTTACACAAATCACGTCACATGCTACACACACGACTCATACAACATTTGCAACTCATGCAACATGCTTCACATGCATCCATTCCTCATATTTCATATAGCCATGCCTATAAAACTTTTGAGTTTTAAAGCATACAACGACAGTACACGTAACGATACCAAAACCATGTAATCTACTCATATAATCCGTACATAAATAAACAGTTATAAATGCTCATAACCATGTATAGCAATACATCATGATGCCACCCGTCAAAATATCACCCGAATAACCCGTCCAAATATCGGGACCCGTCCACACATCGGGACAACCAATATCTAACCCGGAGTTCAACACCTGAACCTCCCATAGAATGATTCTCAACAAAACCCACCATTAAACCAAACCACGAACCCAGACGTCCCGCGCGTACCCTGCACGCACACAACTGTGCCACAACACTCAAAACTAACCATGCATGTCACATCGAGGACGGCACCATAAAAACACCTGAAGCCACGACACGACTCCCAAAGCTACCACACAACCAACCGAACCCCAAAAGGAATCCAACAGTATTTCAGTCAACTAATCTCATAATTAATCAATTGAATACCATAAGAAATCAATTGGAAACCAATGACCCAACCTAAACCATCAAAACAAACACCAAACGCCCACACAGGACCCCAGTCGACTGACCCCAACCCTCAGTCGACTGAAAACATGTTGGAAAGCAAGAAAAACCCAAATAGAAACATGTCAGTCGACTGAACCCAAAAAGAAGCATCCCAGTCTACTGACCTGCAGGTCCAGTCACTGATCTCCTAAACTCAAGATCCAGTCGACTAACCTCCTACGGGAACTGTTTTTAAGCCACGGTTTCAACCTTCCAAACCTCGAATTAAAGCCTCCAAACTCCCATCCAACACCCTCGGACATCCACACGCCCAAGCCTCACACCAAAACTACGAAAGAAACACCCGACACCGGATTTCATCCACCGAAATCGTCAAAAAATGGGTTTTAAACCCAAAACCGAACTTGAACATAAGATCAGATCTACAGCAATCTAACTGGTAAAAACACACATGATTACACGTAGCACCCTTATAAGATATGAGAGTCTTGGATCCTATCTCGGTGAGTTAAAAACTCAATGCCTCAAACCACGTACAAAATCGAGCTTCGTCGAAATAAAATTTCATCCAGATGAACGCGTAGCCCACCGTGCCAAAAGTAAGGATCTACTGTTGGATCATTAAAAATCGAGCCCAGACCCCGAGAAGTTAGAGAGAAGGCAGAGAGAAAAAGAAAACTTACTGGAAAAGTTTTGAAAATATTTAACTCCAGATATTTATAGGCCTCCAAAATATCTTTTTTTTTGAAATTTTTCAAAATTTGTACCACAACGTCCCACGACCGCGAGAACCAACTCTGCATGCATATCTAACCCCGATAATGCATCAAAATGCATTTAAACATGCTAAAGCAAAAACGCTAAAGACTCCTGCCCATGTCAGGGTCTCACATGTTCCCTCACGGATCACACAACCGTGGAAAAAGAAGAATAAATCCTATATACCAACTCTGTCAATAGGACTGAGGTAACAGCTATAGTCTCCTACCCATTACCTAATCCCTAAGTATCATAGGGCCGGTTAGGTAACGAAAAGTTCTATACGGAGCCACCACAACGCAAATGCTGACTTTACAGACTGAAATCGAAGGACAAAAGCACCTACCACCTTCTTTACGGGAATTATTTGGAAGGCCAGAGGGACCTACTCTGCACACGTTTCTAAAATCCCACCGAGGGCAACTCATGCCATATACCCGTTATTCCGGTACATCTAGAGAATTATTTTCCAAAAATAACCCGTAGCTCAACTACGAAAATATTTTCATAAATATACATTAAACATGCATATATAGATCAATCCATCAACATGGAGGTCAAACAAAATATTTTTAAAATGTTTATTCCCATTTTCTAAAAATATTTCTAAAACTGAGACTCAACCCCAATGATTAGCTCCAAACCTCCAAAACATGATTTGTCGAGATTTTTCACAAAACTACCATTTTTCTAACATTTTCAAGAACACCATTTGAAAATCCAACATCCACAGTCATATGATGTAATAAATTAAGAAAAGCAAAAAATATACTTTTTATTCGAAAAACTAAAGTTTAAACATAAATATGACATTTCATGTTTTTTTTACCCGGTGAAAACACATATAATTGCATGAAACACCCTTTAACAACAGTAGGATCTAGAATCCTACATCGGAGAGTCAAAAACTCGACATCTCAAAACTAAACTGCATCAGAATGAGAGTCCGTCCAGATGAACGCGAAGCTTACGATGCATACAGCAAGGGTCCGTAAACAAATTAATGAAAAATCAAGCCCTGGGCCCTCAAATCTAGAGAGAAGGCAGAGAAAATGAGAAACTTAGCTTGGAAGGAATGTTTAAACAAATATCTTAGCCCACTGGATATTTATAAAAACGGCAAATATCTTCTATCTAGTAGACTGAACTCCTTAGTTCAGTCGATCGAACTGAAAAATTTCGATCCAGTCGATTGGGCCAACCCCTCTAGTCAACCAAACTGTTGGGCAGTGTTTGTTTCTGCGTCAAACTAGTTTTTTGGCTTAAACAGAAGGCAAACAAGCCTCAACCAAACCCCAAAAAGTGTAAAACACATTTATACATGCTATTCTACAACACAAAAGCATAAATCATTCATAGATGATATTCATGTGATAAAAGAAACACGTTAAACATGAATATATATCAAAAATGAAATGATACAGAGTCTCACAACTCTCCTCCCTTAAGAAATTTTGCCTCCAAAATTTGCTACAAGGTCATGAGGTAAACTGGTCTAGGTATCTAGCACGAACCCAAGACTCAAGCTCCCATGTCGCTTCTTTAACCCCGTGATGAAGCCAAATGACCTTGACGTAAGCAATCGTTCTCCCTCGTAACACTTGCTCCTTCGTATCTAGGATATTCACGGGACGTTCCTCATAAGTGACATTCTCATCAACCCGCAGCTCGGCCCAATCTAGAACATGTGAAGGATCAGGCTCACACCTCCAAAGCATAGAAATGTGAAGCATGTTATACACAGATGCTAACTAAGGTGGCAAGGCCAGACGATATGCTACCACCCCAATCCTTTCCAGAATCTCGAATGGGCCAATAAAGCCCGGTGATAGCTTCCCGCTGCGCCCAAATCTCATCAACCCTTTACGTGGCTAGACCTTCAGAAACACATGATCCTCCACTACAAACTCCAAAGGTCTCCTCCTCTTATCTGCATAACTTTTTTAACAGCTCTGAGCTGTCACCAGACACTGACGAATCACTATAATCTTCTTGGTCGTCTCCCGTACTAAGTCGAGTCCCAAAACAGTGGTCTCACCCATATCTGTCCAACACACCGACGATCTACACAGCCTATCATACAGAGCCTCATACGGTGCCATCCCAATACTGGACTGCTAGTTGTTGTTGTATGCAAACTTTAACAATGATAGATGATCCTCCCAAGAACCCCAAAAATCAAGTGCACAAGCTCTCAACATGTTCTCTAAGATCTGGATAATCCTCTCATATTGGTCATCGGTCTATGGGTGAAAAGTTGTGCTAAAGGTCAAGCTCGTCCCCAAAGCCACCTAAAGACTCTGCTAAAAGCGCAATGTAAAGAGCGGATCTCGATTAGAAACAATAGTTACAAGTACTCCGTGTAGTCGAACAATCTCTCGGACATACAATCTACTCAGCCTATCCACTAAATCCTTCACACGAATAGGGAGAAAGTGTGCAAACTTTGTCAACCTATCAACCACAACCCAAACAGCATTGTGTCCCTTCAGCAATCGAGGAAGTCCTGATACAAAATCCATCGTGATATTCTCCCACTTCCACTCAGATATAGGCAACGGCTGTAATAATCCTATCGGTCTCTGGTGTTCCACCTTTACCTGCTGACAAGTAAGGCATCGAGAAACGAATCGGATCACATCCCTCTTTATTTTTGTCCACCAGAACTGACGACGCAGGTCGTGATACATCTTTGTGCCTCCTGGATGCACTGCAAGACGTGAATGATGATACTCATGTAACACCTCAGTACGGCATGACCCTGGTACAAATAGTCACCCTGTCAACCTCATACTTTGATCTGAACTCACCACCCATCCTACTGTGTCCTTCCCAGTGGCAATGCGGTCCCGTATCATCTGAGTCTCCTGATCGGTTCGCTGAGCCTCTAACAGACATGCAACCAATGTAGGCTATGAAGCTACTAAATATAAGGCCGCACCTCTCTCTGTCTCCCTAAGACACAGGTTAAACTACCTAACATCTCCAAGCATGTCCCATTATTTTATAGCCATAGAAGGTAACGAACCATGAGATCTCCTACTGAGTGCGTCAGCTACAACATTTGCCTTTTTCGGGTGGTACTGCAAGTCAAAGTCGTAGTCCTCCAGCAACTCCATCCATCGTTGCTGAGGAAGATTCAAGTCCTTCTGCGAAAACAAGTATTTTAAACTCTTGTGATCAGAGAAAACCTCGAAATGTTCACCATAGAGATAATGCCGCCATATCTTCAAGGTGAAGACCACAGCTGCCAACTCCAAATCGTGTGTCGGATAGTTCTTCTCATGTGTCTTTAACTATCACGAGCTGTAGGCTACAACCTTACCTCACTGCAACAATACGCAGCCCAAACCATCGTTCGATGCATTGCAATACACTCTATATCCTAGACCTCGCTCTGGGATGATCAACACAGGTGTACTGGTCAATCTCCGCTTCAACTCCTGGAAAGCCAACTCACATGACTCACTCCCTTCCGCGTAAGACTCGTCATAGGTGCTGTCAATCTAGAAAAGTCCTTTACAAATCGCCGATAATAACTTGCCAAACCCAAAAAACTACGGATCTCAAAGACGTTCCTCGATCGCTACCAATCCATCACGGCATCAGTCTTCGACGAGTCCACTAATAACCCATCCTTTAGCGAAGCCTATGGAAACTCCAATGTGTCCCACAACAAAGCTTGATAAGGATGAAGATGGTAAAGCAGTGGATGAAAAGTGTTATAGAGGTATGATTGGATCTCCCTTATATTTAACTGCTAGTAGACCAGATATCATGTTCAGTATTTGTATGTGTGCTAAATTTCAATATAATCATAAGGAATCACATGTGACAGCTGTTAAATGCATCTTTAGATACCTCTTAGGAACACAAAACTTATGATTATTTTATTTTTGAGGAATAGCCTTTGAGTTATTTGACTATTCGGATGCTGATTTTATCGAATGTAAAGTAGATAGGAAAAGCGCAAGTGGTACTTGTCAATTCCTAGGACACTCACTAATCTCTTGGTTTAGTAATAAGCAAAACTCGGTAGCCTTGTCTACAGCCTAGGCTGAGTCTATTGCAGTTGAAAGTTGTTGTGCTCAAGTTTTATGGATGAAATAATAATTAGAGAATTATGGCTTTCACCTAGATCATATCCCTATCAAATATGATAACACTAGTGCAATTAATATATCAAAGAATCCTATGCAACACTCAAGAACAAAGCACATAGAAATTAGACATCACTTTATAAGAAATCATGTGCAAAAAAGAAACATTGAACTTGAATTTATAAAAACGGACTACCAATTAGCGAACATTTTTATAAAATCTTTAAATGAATAAAGAATATGTTTTATTAGAAGAGAACTTGGTATGTTATGTGCTCCAAATTGATGATTTATATGCCATACTAACCATGTCTTTTATTACATTTCAAAATGCATGATAGTTCTTTCTTTAATGAGAAATTGTGTCAACACAAAGTGAATTTTTGTCAACACAAATGTAAAAATGTGTCGACACAAATGTGTGTAGTATCGGCACAAACTGTATAGAAGTTGCACAGATAACAAAAGTGTCGACCTCATTCTATTTAGTGTCGACACCGTAGTTTTTCCTGAATCTCAATAAATTTGTGTCGACACCAACCTTAACTGAGTTGACCAAAATGGCTAAAATGTGTCGACACCAACTGAAATTGTGTCGACACCATCGCTTTTTTTCAATACCCACACTTGACACGAAATGTGTCGACACCAAATTAGATTTGTGTCGACATAAATCGTTACGTCTATAAAAGACGCGCTGGTCCACGAACGTCAGTTTGTCTCCCGCCTCCTCTCCTTCAAACTCTGATTTGACCCATTTCCTCATCTCAAATCCAAAACCAAATCCATCAAAATTCCACCAAGAACGATGGGTAAAGGTTCGAAACGGACTGAAGAGGGCTCGCCTTCAAGCCCTAGGACCTCGAAGAGGAAGAAGACAACGAAAGCGACCACGACAGCGACTGCAACAACCTCCGTCCCAAACGTTGCATCCTCTGAGGTAATCTCATTCGAAAATCCTAAATCTCGTCAACTTTACTTTTCTTCATTTGTAAATCGAAAAATTTGTCCCGGTCGCTCTATTGATTTCGAGTATTTCGACTCGATTGAGATGAGGTTCAAAGACCTTTTCTCTAGCCTTGGGTGGGAAAGACTTTTACAAATCTAAGAACCACACTATTCCACACTTTTCAAATCATTCTATGCTCATATGCACATTCTCCTGATTCCTTGCACTACCATCACCACTTGGGTGAATGGTACAAAAATCACCTTGTCCCCTTCTACACTCAATGAAATCTTAGACATTCCCCCAGGTGATATTTGCATCTATCACAATCAAAAACCTATTGAGGTTGATGGCTTCACTTTTGAGAAATGTGTCAAAAATATTTTTGAAAATGATGGCATTGACCTCTTCAAGCCCTTAGAGGCTAACACCCTGAAACCTAAAATGCGCATTCTTCACCACATGGTAAACCATATTTTTCTATCCCAGATGGAAAATTTTGGTGACGTTTCATGCATGTACATTTTTATTATGTGATGTATTCTAGAAAAGAAAAACCTTAATCTAGGTTTTTTTTTTCATTTCCCATATGTTTCACTCTCATGGGAAGAAAAATTCATCTCTGCCACATGGGATGTACCTGACCAAAGTATTTCAACACTTCAAGGTCAAACTTTATGAGGAAAAGGTCATTGCCTTTTCCAAACATGATTTGTATGGGAAGTCCTTCCTAAAATATATGCAAATTGCATGTGTAGATAGTGCTTGGACCACAATTCGCAAAGGTACCCCATCATCTGTCAGAACTCCTTCTCCTCCTCCTCCTCCTCCTCGTGATGTTTCCTCCATTTCCATAGACCTTGATTCTCCTCCTTCCTATCCTGTCTTTCATGACTTATTTGACACTCCAGGACCATCTCATGCTGCTCCTCCTCACACCACTTCAATTCTTGTTCCCCCTACTGCTGCATCATCATCCTCTAGCCCTGTTCAAGTAGATCTTTCAAAAATTCTCTCTTCAATCAACTCCCTTTCTGAAAAAGTCACTCCCTTCTAAGCCAAAGTTGATTATAATTTCTTTGATTTATATCATACCATCTCCTCCCTCTTTGAGAAAGTAAAACACCTTGACAAGACCAACCGAAACCTTTGTAGAGATGTCAAAAATACCACTGATGCAGGGAGAGCCCTTTGCAAAATAATGGATGAAAACATTGCATCTATTGTCAATTGCAACAAGGCCATCCTTCACCAAGTGCGCAAGGAGTATGACCAAGGCATCGTCACTGTAGTGCATGTCAACTCTCAAAAGATGGAAGAACACTTGAAATGGCTAAAAGAGAATGGGCAAATCAATTCAAGCCCAAGAAAACAAAAGAAGAAAAAGCAGCGAGACTCAAGCGCGAAGCAAACCTGGCTATGGAAGCTCGCTAGGAAGCCCTCGCAACCGGAGAAGCCAAAGACGAACGATCGCGCGCCACTAAAGAATGAGCCTTCACAAGAAAAGAGAAAGCCAAAACCAAGAAGGATTTCAAGAAGTTCATGGATGTTCAATAGCCATTGTATTTTGATAATTACAAAAGGGGAGAAGAGAAAAGGGAAAGTAAAAGAAGTTTGAAAACATTATTTAAAGTTTTTTTTTGTGTTGGAAGGTAAAGTTGTAAACATTTTTTTTTGGATGGTTGAATGGTTCATGCTTGTTAATTTTTGGGATGTTTGAACAATTTCTGTTTTTGAATGAATTGTGAATGAATGGTTTATATGTTTAAGCAAATTCTTCTTAAATGAATTATATTTGTCTTATGCTCATTCATTTGCCTATGAATGCTTGTTGAATGAATTGGATGAGTTTGGTAAACTCACTTACACATTCACTATTTTGCAAAAATTAGAATAAATTATGAATGCTTCTTGATCTCTTATGCAAATTATGTCAAAAATTGCATGTTTTCACTCTGATGTACGCCTAGCTGATAAAATTATTTTTATTGTTTAAGGAATATCGATAAGGGGATAACTCTTATTGAAAAATATTTTAGATTGCTTTTTAAAAAATGGTAATATGATTGTAATCATCAAACAATTGGAGATTGTTAGCTCAAGGACTTTTTAATTTCATTTTGATGATTTTCATAATTCATTTTCCAAGAATAAATTATTTTAAATGGATAGTATTTTATATTTTCAAAATGAAAGTGTTAACACATTTTGAACAATCAAAGTTGACACATTAGCCAAAAAAGAATGACTTCTATCTCAAAAGGCTCAAACACTTAAGTATTCCTTGAATAGAATATTTTGTCTTGATCTTAATTGAAAATTAAGTCAAACACTTTTAAGGCAATGTATACTTGAAGCTTATCAAATGTGTCAACACCCATTGATCAAATGATTTGACACCCTAACAGTTTTACAAGTTAATTTTTAGGTACCAAAAAGTTAGTGTCAACACAAACTAGTTTTGTGTCAACACAAAACTGCCGAAGTGCTCAGGACTCATTCTGAGTCGACACAAACCAGATTTGTATCGACACAAAAGTGATCCTCATTTTTGGTTTCCAAAAGTTTGGGTCGACACAAATGAAAATTGTGTCGACACAAAACAACCGAGACCTCCTGCAGATTTTTGGTG